>JXSR01S033090.1:75902-86436 GCA_000969725.1 Ophiothrix spiculata | reverse complement strand
GGAAATTCTTATTATTTTCTTTATTTTTTGCTGCCTACAATTTTCATCAGTTTCTCGAAAAGTGTTTTGTCGCAAAGTCCCCCTTTTCGGGTGAGTCATCACATATTTGAAAAAGGATGAGTGCAAATGTTTACATCGCGTCATGTTTTTTAACACATTGTGACAAACGCATTGTCACATATTGTCTCACAATGGATAGCCAAAAAGAAGTATCTATCGCAAATCTTAAGACTGCATATAGGTAGGTGTTAGGTGATGTCTCATTGCACAGGACTGTAAATACACCAACTTCGCGATGATTTCATTTTTGCTGCAAGAATGAATTGTCAACTGTGTTGTGGCATGAAACTTTTGCAACACAAATCAAGTCGATAAATCAATCCCCTTTCTGTTTTTGTATATTTTAGCAAAATGTTGCAAATGTTGTTTAACATCTCAGTACTCATCTTAGCCTTAAACCTCATCTTAATGTAATAAAACCTGACAACGATAAACATTGTAAGGAGATTCTGTTGAGAGTTTGGTCAAGTACTGACTATGCAACTTGTAAACTCTACTGAGCCAACTTTCTTTGGCCAAAGGGTATACAAGAAATAGTAAATCAACTGACAATTAACACCAGAAAAGATCAGCATGATGACAATGAAGTTTTTTAATGAACATTATAAGGGATTCTATTCAGAGTTTGGTCAAGTACTGACTACGCAACTTGTAAACTCTACTGAGCCAACTTTCTTCGGCCAAGGGGTATACAAGAAATAGTAAATCAACTGACAATTAACACCAGAAAAGATCAGCATGATGACAATGAAGTTTTTCGTCAAGTCATGGATGGATGTCCTATAGAAGATAACACAGGATGAATCCAGTGGGAAACGGACAGACAGGTCCTTGTGATAAGGCAAGCTAACACGGTGTACCCAGGGACAAATCATGCTGCTGGCGCCATATCCTGTGCTCTTGGTGCTCAAAACATTGGCGCCACGATGCTTCTTGTTTGTTGTGTAGGCATCAGCGTTGTTCAGTTGGGATATGTTTAGGTTTTCAAGTTGTATTTATGATCTATTCTTATCAATTTGAAAAGTTTATATTTTATGTGATGGCTTACCTCGAAAGGGGGGACTTTGCAGCTTATATCAATTTTGATTTTTTCATTTCATCTGTTGTGGCATTTTCTAAGCTAAAAAATGACACCTTTTTGAAATTGACCATAGACCACAATGGAATAAATTTTGGAACTAATGTTGCATGATAGTTGTTAGCCTATACTTTTCTGTACAACCCGGATAGTAAGATCAGGGACTACTATTCCTATTACACCAGGTTCGAGCCCACATCGGACCACATATATTCCTGTTTCCTTGGGCAAGAAACTTTACTCTAAATTGATTTGTGGTTTCGGAAGTCATGTTAAGCCATTGTTCCAACTTCACATTTGATTCCAAAATTTGGGTGTTGCGAAGTATCAGATCCAGATCTAGATCCCATTTCTAGAATATATCCGGCTAATGGCTTCAATAGAAAAAGCGCTGATAGTCTGCATACGAGACAGTAGATTGAGATTAAATTGTGTATTTTTATCAAAGTATAGCGACTTTTAAGGCACTATACTTTTGAACTTAAAAGTTCAAATCTGTTTGGCTCTTTAGAATCCATGTATTATTTCCTTTATAGCAAAGTTTAAGTTATTATTTCTCAAGAAAAAGAAAGAACAATATTTTATTTAAATAACTTCTTGAAGACAACTAGTCTATGGTGTAGCCAGGCAGTTGGTCAATGTGGTAAAATGAAGACATGTTTTTATAGTTTTACCATATACACCATTTTTTGAGTAATAAATGAGAATTTCAAATTAAGTGCATTTCAAATATCAGGAACAGTGCACATGTAGCAAGTTCACCTGCTTAGGGGAAGTTCAAGGTAGTCCTGTTTACAGTGCCTTGTCCTACATCCACTCAGTGTCCAACATCCCTTAGCCACACCTGATCGCCCAGGCAGTTCGCACACTGCCTGGGCTCGTTGCTGGGTCTGTGGGAGGGGCGATCAAGGGAACGGTACTAGTTCTAAGATGAAGGCTCCCCAATCATGAGGGGAGCGTGGCCCAGCGGTTAGAGTACGGGTCACGTAATACAGAGGTTGTGGGTTCGAGTCCCGGGCCAGGTGGTTTTCGTCTCCTTGGGCAAGAAACTTTACTCCACTTGCTCAGTGGTTCAGAAGTCACGTAAAGCCGTTGGTCCCCTGTACGAATAGACTCCTTCATGGGGTATGCATTTCATGCAAGTACTGTGTATCATTGATTGATTGATCTCTGGCTATGCCATTGAGCAGGAATGAAGCTGGATTCAGAGTGTCTTTGGCAGTATGGAAAATGTGATGACAACAATTTCAAATGCGCAACTTCGACCATGTGCTTGGATGATTTTGCAGCAAACACAAGCTGATATATTAATTACCTTGTTGTGGTGGTTGCAATGGCCCGTTGTTTTCAAGCTTTTTCAGTTGGATTGAATTCAACTTTTTCCACAAAGAACCAGCATAGCAAAATGCAAATGTATTATGGTGTAGTTCTATATTCAGCCTCGAAGTGTTACGTGTAATCTGATTATCACCCTAACAACTGGTTCACCCTTTTTAGTTTTGAACCATGATCGAAATGATCACCACACAAAAGTATAACATACATCGTTGTCAGGGGATGTGCGTGAACCAGTTACTGGGGAAGTTACATAATCACTACGATACTAAATCGTGACAGCTCAAAACTCATGGTCATTTGCAGCAGCTAGTTGCTACAATCTTGAGAACTACTCTGAAACAACCTTCATGCACTTGTCAGTTGTTTCCCTTGCCCACGGGTACCCGGATGTAACGGGGAATTTGTCATAATAGGATGGGAGATTTGTGCAATGTCGTCCCTACTGGTGGGGAACATGTGACATGCGGTTACGACAGTGGCTTGATATGATCATTTGGGCCGCGAATTGAGTTGAGCTAGACAGGGCTGTCTTATGGTATTGGGGCCAGGATTTGGTCGGGGATACGGCACTTGAAAATACCTTATCCAGCTAGCATTGGTGGGAAATTTGACAGCTGAAAAGGAATGAATTTGGCCAAGTTCCCTGCTACTACTGTCTTGGTATCTGTCTTGGTATCAGGAGGGTGGGCTGGAGATACAACTGACAAGCACATTAGTGTCTTATATTCTGCAGGAGCAAGGAACTCGCATTGTAGATTATTTAAATATTTTTAAATTGGTTTCAGTTGTTCATGACTGAAAATCAGCTCTTTATCTCTCGATCTGAAATATTTTACTTCTATAAATTTTTTTATTCAAATTATAAAAATTCTGAATATGTCACAAAGTTGATTCCTGTCATTGTTGAAACTTTCCATTTTGAAAGGGAAACAATATTGATTGTAAGGTTCTAAATTTAGGCTACAGGTATGGTATATCATTTATCACATCCAATATCAAACATCGTTTGCACATCTCTATCTAATAGAGACTGATTTCCCATTCAATTATGCGTGCAAAAGTCATTATATTTTTCTTTTCTGATTTTGGAATTGATGATTTGAGGGAAATTTGGCGAGTTGTGTATTCTAATGATATTGCTGAGTGAGGTGGATGAACTAATTAAGACAAATGGGAAAATATGAAATGATTTGACACGCCTCGTTTACTGTATGCACTCCGCTCGCTCAGTGTAGAAATCGGTGAAATAATCATTCTGAGCTATTGGCACTGTAGGGTTTAAAATTAACCAATTTCTTGATGTTGAAATAAGTTGAATGTTAGTTGTGCACTGGCGTGTCCAGGAGATTTCCTTGCGGGGGCTTAAGGGGGCTTGGTGATTTGTGCGGGGGGCTTAGTGTCAAAACTTGTCAAAATTAGGCTGATTCTACATGATTTTTGCAACTCTGCGGGGGACTTCAGCCCCCAAAGCCACCCCCTGGACACGCCACTGTTGTGCCTATATGAACAAAGGGCAGGCCTACAATAAACGACTGGTGATGCAAGAAAGACAGTTGAGGATCACATTTGAATAAAAGTAAAATGTACTTAAAGAAGCATTGGACAAGTTCAACATCATCCCAAATTTTCAAAACATCTCAAGATTTTTGTGTTACTTGAAGTGTTAGCTGTAAAAATGGCATTGCTATGTATCAAAATATTTAGATTTTTTTCGTTATTAACAACTGTTGGCGACATAGAAATTACTGTCCTATAGAGTTAAATCTTAAAATTGGCTTTATTAGCAAACCCAATGCAAAATTGAAAATTATTTTTATTTATCTGCATTCTATGATGGAATAGCAATATTTTACAAACAAAAATTACCTTTTTCCTGACAAATATCAAAAATATGATAAATACCTGGTATCAACCTTAGTAAATACATATACAGGTTGTAAAATGTGTCAAACAACAATTGGACAAATTTGGGAAGGAAGATAGTAAGGATTTTTTACCACTGACAAACTGGGCTGTTATACCTCTGGATAAGTAACCATTCCAAAATGTTATATAATTATATGAATCATGGATGCTTTTGTCCAAATTCTAGTTAACCAAAATTCAAACTTTTTTATGCTTTTACACAATTGCACTGATGAACATGGTATTATATTTGTTCTAACAACTGTGGTGACGATAAATTTCTACAAAAACAAAATCACTGCATTGCATATTACCAAATAAAAGCAACATCCATGCAGTTTAATAACTAGCTTCGCTTTGAAAATAAACCAATTTCTGTTATTCACAATGTTAAACCATCACACTTGCATTGTCAGAGCAAAACAAAAAAGGATTTTCCGCATGGCGTGACGTTTTCATAATTCCAAGCATCAGAGCGTACTAAACTATAGTAGCCTGTAGTTGGCCAAGCATTGTCTCAGCTGCGAAAGTAAATTAGCGGATGAGGTGCCAATCTGTCAAGAGAGGGGGGTAATGAAGCGGAAACAACTTCACGATGACGGTTGTGGGCCAGCTTGGAAGCGAGTCACAAGAGAAGATATTGTGCGTATCCCATCATGCATTACTTCGTATGGGATTGTTTGTATGGAAATTCTTGTGGGTAGTTAGTGATAAAATTCCGATAAACCAAAGTTAATAGTTGTAATCTTGCATTTTGGGCATGTTTCATCACTAACTACGCACATGACTTCCTGTACAAAATTTTCTATAGGAAGCAATGCATTATGGGATACACACGATATCTTCTCTTGCTATTCACAGTTTAGTCTGTTTGTAGGACTTGATATTATTGAGTTCAAGTATTGTTCCAATAGGAAGAGGTATTTTTAGATTTTATGGTTTTTAATAACAAAAAAGTTAAAATGTTCGTTGATATTTTGTCTTTTCTTTATTTTTCATATAATTTTTTTTTTCCTTCTTTTTTTTTTTTTTTTGATTGAGGTAGGTAGTTATATACTGAACCAACAAATGTGAACTTGAAAAAAAATCTACATATATACAATAAAATTGGGCTGTCATACACATCACAGAACTAGCAAAAGGCAAATAGTATCATTTGAAACATTAAGACTGATTAGGGGACTAGCATGCACAAGCATCATCCCCTTTACTTTCCTCGAGTATTTTGAGATTTTTGCATCATTTGAAGTATTTGTGGTAATAATGACAGCATGTAAACTTCATTGTCAAATTCAAACCCTATATATCAAAATATTAAGATATTCTTTTATTTTTTATTATCATTGTCGTCAACTATAAATACTGCCCTCTATAGTTGAATTTTTAGAATTGGACTTTTCAGGAGATCAAATGCAAACTCCCAAATTTCTTTTGATTTATCTGCAATCTATAATAGGAAAAGAATGTTGTACATACAAATCTTTGGCTCTTTCTTGATATATGGGCATTTTCACAGTAACGGAAGGACAATCACAGAATTTTTCTGTATTTCAAACTCATACATTGCCAAAATTGAATTGGATAAAATAAAACTAATTCCATATTGAGTTGAGTATACCTGGAAGCATTCATATTCAACAGGAATTTTTTCATAAAAATTCCTCTGTCGCAAAATATGCATATTAATGAGGTCGGTCACGGAAGGACAGCAAAACGGACATGGTTTTTCACCTTGAGTACATTTTTGAAATTTTTATGAAACAGAAAGTTACGAAGAAATTTTATTTCAAAGTTACTGAATGCATTGCTTGTTGTTTCTGCAATAGTTTGTCACATTCTACATCAAAATATTCCCTATGGTTATGTTTTAACAATGCGAAATGCGTAGGGATCATGGTCACGGAAGGACAATTTGTCCGCTGATTTTTGGGCGCACTGAACCGTCAGGCCCTGGTCAGGATTAACAAAAAATACAACCTCATGTGTAAATTTGATCCTTATTTAAGCCATTTAGAACAATAACACCCAAGTAAACAACAAAGAATGGGTTGAAAAAATTAAACAAAAATTACTACTTTTCATTATGAAAATCAAGAAATTTGACCAAAAATTAGGTTTTTTAAAGAAATTTCATAGACATCTTTGTTCAGTCTTTTCAAAATTAGGTTCATTTTAAAGAACTTCAAAATAGCTTTCTTTTGATACCAAATATATGGTGGTAGCATTTTTCATTGAATAGTTACATCCTTTTTTCAATATTTTTCTCATGTCCACTTTTTCGTGAAAATGCCCATATAGCATCAATAAATATGTTTAGAGAATAGCCTCATACCCAAGATTAACAAGCAAAAGAAAATTCAAACTTTTCTGATGGTTTTGATCAAAAATTTCCCAATATCTAGTAATTGACATATGAAGTGTAAATCATCCACAAATAAAAATTTTCAAAAGTTTGTCCAATGCCCTTTTAAAATATTTGCCCATATGCATTGCATACTGGTATCTCTAGTTAAAAAAAGCGAGTCCCTTCTAACAATTGTTAATTTAGCATTTAAATAGTTGGCAATGAGGGTTACTGATGGCAGCAGTTTCGTCAAGGCATTTCACTGATTTGATCCTGGTGTCTAGACTTCTACAATTCAACAATTGATGGATAGCAGATTGTGTGAGAGACTAAGAAATTCAACTGTTTCTCATTGGAAGCAGTGACACATAGCAATCATACCAATGAAGGTAATTTTGTATATATGCAAAAAGCATCTGATCTGACATAATACTGGGACATAACGCTGCTTCTACACGTTGAAAAGACAATGTTATTTGTGACCCATCATATCGAAAGGTACCTTAAGGGTCCCAAAATGAAAATTGATTTTTTTGGTCTCATCTGAAAGATTATATTTTAAGCTTTAAAATTACACCTTGCTTTTGGTTATTGGATGTACGATTGCAAAGTTACATCCAAATTGGTAAAAGGCGTCCAGCTGATTCAGAAAACTATAGTTCTGGGAAAATCAAGTTTAAAGTTTCTGTACTGGTAAAATTTGAATGGAGAATGGATTTTTATCATGTTTTTTAAAACATTTGTCTTATGTTTCGGATGTTGGAACCTGATTAATATGATAGAATACACTTAAAAGGTAACAATTCTGATGAAATTAGAAACTCGACCTTGGATGTGATTCTCGACTATGCTCAGCTTCAATGGGCTGTATCTCATATTTTACTATGCCGGTACCTTTCGATATGACGGGTCACATTTCATGCCGTGGTTTCGTAGAATCATCAAAAATCATTGCTTGACAAATTTTCTGGCCTTTGTTTTTTGCTGATACTTAAATTAGAATAAAAATCTAAATGATTTTATAACAGACTACTCCAAATTAGTGAATTTTGAATTAATAGATTTGAAAGTTGAAATTTTTAGCCCAGTCATTGTTTGGTTTTTGGTTTGGTTCTTATCTAAGATGACCACTAAAGAGGTCTAAGTTTCAGATTTTGGCTGAGTCAGTCAAACAACTTTGATTTTAAGGGCAATTTTGTTTTTCAGAGGTGCCCATTATGTTACTGTGTAAAAGTAATTATGATAACCATGATTAGATACATTTTCATATATACCTCCAAAACGGACCATGCCTTAGTTTGAAATTTCACATGGGTTAAGATAAAATTAGGAGGAATATTTTGGTAACAAAATCCCAAAATTGAAAAAAAGTTGAAGCAATTGGACCAATGTCTTTATTTTAATTGTTTTACAAATCATGCTGTTCATGAAAGCATGGGGTGCACAGGTATTATTTTACGAAATTTTTAAAATATTATGGTTGAAAAATGTGATGGAGAACATAAAAAGGAAAAATAATTGACTTTTTCAATTCTTTACATCTACATACATATTATAACCTATTGTGAAAATGTCCTTTACCAGTCTAAAATGTAATTTTGAACTCTTTGACAATGATGTTTAACCCACCCATCCAAATATGTTTTCAGTTTCAACTTATAACATATTACAGAAATAGCACAAAAAAACCTTTATCCATTTATGTGTTAATAAAAGTAATAATGCCGAGGATTTTTCTATCCCTATCACAAATAATCATGACTTTTGAATTTGAATCTACAAGATAAAAGACAATATAACTCTTTGTAAATGCGATCAAATCTCTTGATTTGTATTCCAGAAATTCACTTGGCTTGACTAATTGGTATTTATTTTCCAATATATTTTTGATTCAAAAATTACATAGATTGTAATAATGGAACAAGTATCACAATATGAGTTAAAACAAAAATAGATAGATAATATTGTAATATTGGTAGAAATTTTCCACTTAGTTGCGTTTTGATCAAAGATTATGATGTGTTTCTCATTATCATCCATGCATTCGGCATTGTCAAAGAAATGATATGTTTCTTGTCCTGGTTTTCAAAACTTGAGGTAAATCTATGTATTTTTGCAAATCATGTTTGAAATTATAAAAAATGCTTGTTCTGGAAAGGCATTGTTTCTTTTTCTTGAATATGTTTTCAAAGTTTGGGGTGATTGTTTATGTTTTAATTCCCTAGATTTTAGAGTCTTGTTCGAGATTTGGGTGATGTTTTGAGATTTGGGTGAATGGGTGATGTTTTGGTTAAATTCAAGAGTTCTTGGTTTGGATGGAGTAAGGAGCATTTGTAGTGGACCAACTGCATTTACATTGTGAATGTTTCGGGAGAGCATCATAAAAGGTCCCCAAAACCATCTCCACACTCCCAAGATGCAGCTTAATCCCTCTTAATACTGCTCCAAGGTCAATTCCTGTGCAAATACATTGTAAGTCCATTGCTAATACTTGAAGAACCTTTAGAGATGTTCTCGCCATGTTACAAGAAGCATTCTGAATGAATTGTAGATACATTCATAAAGTACTATTGGTGATAAACCATTCAAGACATTGTCAAGACCTCACCAAGACATACCAAAGACATGGGAAGCGTCACCAATATTTTCTTAATTTGCTGGGCATTGGTGATGCTTTCAAGATGCACTCACGATGCATCGCAAACGCTTGATGAGGGAAACAGAAGTATAGTGGTTCCAGCATTTAGGGTTTAGAAAAAGGATGACTGGACATGAAACAATTTTTATTAATTCGGCCTTAATTTTGGCAAGCAGAATAATTGTACTAAGTCGGCAATGAACTAACACAAGGCAAAGAGATGCAGGCTAGCTATTGTGATGATTCAGGTGAGGTGTAGCACACCAATCAATAGCTGCCTTAAGGCATATTTTACAAGACTATGGAAACCATATTTTTTATGAATCTTTTTGGCATGATTTGCTGTTTAAAATTATTATATTTGCAGAAGAATGATGTTAAACTTGTTTTCAAGATATGAAAAATCTGACTTCGAATGTTACATTTTTGATGGACACAAATTCCCATTTTTTCTGATGCATTTTAATCTGTAAATGTTTGTACCTTGAAAAATTGGATAAGTTGGTAGCAATATTTTTTTTGATAGAATTACCCATAGGAACAATCAGATTATACATGTGTGCAACCAAAGAAAAGCCCAGATGTTATATCCTAATTTTAAGTCAGTCGATTAGACTACACAAGATATAAGCCACTTCATACTTCTCCACTCTTCTATAATAAGGCAGCTATTTAAGCCAGGATTTTATATACTTCCTGGTCCTACACTTTGCGATGGTATTAATATTTGCCGATTCCATAAAGAATACCGGCCGGCCAGCTTAACGATGACCAATTCTCCTGAAACAAATGAGTGTAATTAATATAATATTTTAAGACCACTTTATTTTTTGCAGAAGTGTATATTTCAAAATAATATTTAAAAAAAAATTGAATTATGAATCCCTACCCTGTTCACTCTATACTACACATTTATGTGTTAAATAATTTCTTCTTTTTTTCCAAGTAGTCTGAAAATATAGTAATTTTTATGAAAATAAATCTATAAATTAAACACTAGAAATTAAGTGAAAATTAAATTGTTAAAATGTTGCCAAGCTTTGCGGTTTCCTGCTCAGAGAAGATCAGACGTCTTTGCAATATTGCTTTTATGTGGTTGTATTATATGTTAACAATGAACTTGGTAAAATAGATTTTAATATCCATATGCTTTTCTATATGAATAATAGAT
>JXSR01S033090.1:28824-50613 GCA_000969725.1 Ophiothrix spiculata | reverse complement strand
TATAGGATCGAAAGGGTTAAAAGGAGTACCTACTTTTAAAATCTGCATTTTTAAACTGATTGACTTAAACCTTTAAAATGCAGTTGCTAAACTAATATAAACTGGAGCAAATATTTTTGCTTTGATGAAAATTGATATATGCCAAAGAAAAATGTTTAATTTTCCTCCACTGACGGACCCTAATATTGACAATATAATAAAAAGGGTTTTTTTTCTTTTTGATTTACAAAGGAAAACTGAACCTGTTTATGAAAATTCCTACAAAAGATTGTTTCCCCAATTATTTGATTTGATGAACATTGTGAGGAGTTAAAAATTACAATGTTTAACACTTAAGTGCATATAGGAGGGGTCCATATTGACCCTTGAGTTTGTTTTTTCGCGCAAGCGCGAAAGCGCAACAAAACCCAATAAAGCTGTTTTATGTTATTGTCAGGGTAGGGGTTGCGCATGTTTTGGTGCAAAAAATATTCAAATCGGTCGCGTCGTTTTTGAGATAATTAGCATAAACTGGTAAAATGATGGAGCTGTTAAAATTGTGTTTTGTCCGTAAAACCGAAACGAAACAACTTTTTAAAATCTTGATTTTAGCAATGTATTTTTAATTATAATCTGCTTTTATAAGCCAAATTTCATGGAAAAATTCATTCGGGAAAGCAGATTTCAAATTTTTAGTGGCAAATTTTTCGTAAAATATGAAAAATTTGACACAAATTAGATATCTGGCTGTCATTTTGAAACAGAATGACGGATTTTAAAATGTTTCTGCTTCATTTTAATTGTATTGTGTTGTTTTATCATTGTGTACAGTTTTAAAGATAATTATGGAGAACTTTGTTTTTAAAGCGATCAAAATCCAGGGTCCATATGGACCCCACCTCCCCCCCCTTTTGCACTAACGGGATTCTAAAACACCTTGTTAAATGTGTTAAATACCTTGTAAAAGCTTTATATTTCAGTTTATTACAGAACATTTGAATCACACAGCTTTTCCTTCCTACCAACTCTAAGTATAGATTAAAAACAAACAAAAATAAATAACACTGCACCATTTAAGAAGAGCATGGTAAAAAAAAAATCTGCCCAAAGGATCGGCTACACATCCTTCCCTTTTCCACAAATATTGAAACACATAAAAATTCACTTGTCATATAATCCCACTCAAATTGCAAGTTCATCTCTGCTCTAAGCAAAAATTAATTTGCAGAAAATAAATCATTTACAAATATAATTGGAATTCCCAATGCAAGAATCAATATCATTTCCAAGCCCCTCCGCTCCAATTACCTAACATTTAACGTCAGAAATACATTAGAATCGCAATAATATATAACAGAATATAATAGAAATAGCAAGACACAAATGAAATTTATATGTAAATATATATGAAAAGTAATAAAAATTCTATAGGCCATATTTGTGTTATTGAAATAAGCCGACGATGTAAATGACAAAAATAGTATTGTTAGCAAAGCAATTCTAAGTTGGATAAACAGATGAGAGTTTCACGTCATGAAAGAAGCGCAGGGAGACAAGATATTAGAATAGGGGAGAGAGGTGAATACCCTATGATGTAGTTTAGCGGCCTGGTGGTGCCACTACCTATTCATGGGTAAGACGTAGGGTAGTTCTTCAAGTCTAAAAATATCCCCTTTTTGCCCATTTTCTAAGTAAATGTAGCAATTTCAACATTTTTGATATGAAATCATTAAAGATTATCTTTAAAATGAACCTTTTTTGTATTTCAAGGTCATTCATAGGGGTAACACAAAGTTCTTTAAGTCTAAAAATATCCCTTTTTGCCCATTTTCTAAAGTATATGTAGTAATTAAAACATTTTGTATAAGAAATCATTTACAATTATCTTTAAAATGGAACTTTTTTTATTTCAAGGTTATTCATAGGGGTAACACATATTTCTTCAAGTCTAAAAATATCCCTTTTTTGCCCATTTTCTAAGTGGATGTAGCAATTTCAACATTTTTTATATGAAATCATTAAAGCTTATCTTTAAAATTGACCTTTTTTGTATTTCAAGGTCTCTTCAACAAAACACCCCCTTTTAACATTTCACTTTTATATACATACACAAAAATACTAATTTTCTTTTTTCAGGAAAATTTTCTGTTTAAATTGTTTAATTTTTAGAACAATTGTGTCACAAAAATGAAATTCTGGTTTTATTAACAAGAAACGTTAAGATATGTGATCACAAAATATAATAAATAAAAAATCACAATAATATATTGAGTACGTCGTTATCAAAAAGTTAAATGTGGAGTAAAAGAAGAAATTAATGATTTGATCAATTTTGTGATCACAGAAATACCCCATATATTTCAGAATATTGAGCCAAATTTATCATCATCTAAAAAGAACCCCTTTTGAATATTGCAAATTTTCTTTCAAATTCCTTTTCCTGCAAAAATTGCAAAAAATTGATGCATAGGCCGTCACATTGTGAGTGCCCCCACCGGGTTTTGTGGATGATGAGTGCTCTAAGAAACACCATTCATTCTCATCCTTATCACTTACAATGAATTGTGTTTGGTTGGGTCTTACACAAATATATTCCCATTGTGTCATACGCGCTCCACAATAAAGGACCTACGGGCTTGCTATACAATGCGTTTTCCTGCCCTGTTTAGTGTCGGTATTGTGTGTCTTTGGGTGGTTTTATGTTTTCGCGATAAATAAACGAGTTTTTTTAAGGACAATATGAGATATTGTCTGCTTGGTAGCACAAAAATTGGGTTCGAAGATTTGAAAGCATGGTGTTGTCTTTATTACATTTTGTTGGTATATTTGAGAGTTTTTCAATATTTGAAAAGTGAACGTAAGTGATGACATTTTCTATCCCACTACTTTAGTGCACTCTTGTGCCAAATAACTTAGAAGTTCCATCATATATTATCAAGGGCTAAAGAATCCATGATTTCATTTTAGTTGTAAAAACCATCTCAAGGCGTGTCTAAGACCTTTCATTGTTAGAAGGCTTAGATGGGCTTTCTGAATAATGGAGGGGTGGATTAATGGCTTAAATTGCCCCCCCCCCCAAACAGACATACTATCAGACATATACTATCGAGGTAGAAGATACAATCTATAAAAAAATAATTGAGTTAGTGGATCTTCAAATTAAGTTTTTACTTTCTTTTTTTCCATTATCAGGTACATACTCTAAACATCAAGACCAGAAAATGGACAGGTAGAGGGCAGTATACACAATGGCACTTTTGACCAATCAGAAGACATGGTGACAGAAAAGCATCAGGGTAAGTTTTAGATCATATCAACTGGGATGGGAAGTCTTCAAGAACTTAGTGTTTGGAGCTAAAGAATCGTTTGATGATAGTCGATAACTAAATAGTTTTCTTATACTTTACTTACTCTTTTTTGGGGGGCCTCAGCCTATTCCTTCCAGAGTCGCAGGGAAATGTCTGGTTAGTGGACGCCTTTCTTGAGCTGCATGTGTTGCATCAGTTAGAGTGGTATCGGTCTTGGACAGAGTTTTCTTGACACCTTCAACCCATTCTCTTTATGGTTTTCCAACTGGTTTGGTGCTAAACCTTAGGGCATTGTTGGTCCAGCGTGCTATTTGATTGGGATTTTCAATTTGGTCAAGAATGGGCTTGGTTCCATCCATTCCTATGATGACCTCATTTCTGGTTTTGTTGACAGCTTTTCTTAGTGACCTGTATAAAGCCATGTGGTCATATCAAAATATCAAAGAAACCCAATATTATACAGTTTTCTTGACGGTTGTGCTTTTTCGCCTAGGTCCCACTATATGGCTCATGGTGCTTTTGCAATGTATTCCCGATGCATCGGCAGTGCACCGTGAATGTATCGCTGATGCATCGGGAGAGCATCGCGAGAAATTTGTACTTGAATTGAAATTAATCTCAATGTTTTTACAGACTTTAAACGATTGTTTTTACTTTTTAAATCCCCAAAATATGTGCCAAAATTATTTAGTTTGTAGGAGTTTTATTTGAATTTGGGATATTATTTTGGCTATTTTGGGAGTGATTTGCTAAAAAAGGGAGTTTGGGGCAAGGAGCATTTGTAGATGGCCCAGTGTAATGTTTACATATGGAATGCTTCAGGATAACATCACAAAAAGTTTGCCAAAGTATTAGCGTCTCTGATCCGTGCGACGTTGGGGAGAACAACATCAGGAAGAACAACAAATTTTTCATGAAAAAAGTTGCAAGGGCATCTAGAGAAATTTCAATGTTGGCATTGAGTATTTTGGCAGTTCTGAAGATGCAAAATAACACAATAATGTTTTGAAATGCTAGAATTGTTGGTATCATTGTTTTTATTTTGAAGAATCCCAATTTCTCATTTTTTTTATTACCCTGTATTCCTCCAACTGAATAAAAAGGGAAAAGTCAAGAAAATAAAACAAAGAATGATATTGAAAACTTAAATCTTGCCTACCTAAAATAATGGCTGTTAGACCATGCATCTTCTTCATCCATAGGCCAAACAGACAGGAACACAATTTCATTTTGTAACTTTTTCATTCATTTAGTAACACTACACAAGTTTAGAAGTAATAAAACTGTTCTTCATTAGCATATCCAAAGGGACACAATGTGAAACGAGGCTTTATTTGATTCTGTTCTCTCTGTCTGAAATCGGAATCCAACGGGAGTATTACTTGGGCAAATTGTCACAGATTTTTACCCCATTTGTATTCTACTCAGTGATTTGTCAGTGGTAGACATTTTATCAATGGGGGTACATTTGAAGGTCGTGCGTATTGATTGGAATAAAGCAATGAAGGTGGGATTTGCGATTTTGCTCGATAGAATTCTCAAGGTTTTCATTCTCTGGCAGCAGACATTGACAGGTGCAAATGTTGTGCAAGTATCAGTTCAGAATGAATCTTAGTTTGTCTTTGTAAAATACATATTGACTAAGATAAATACAGATTTCAGATGTACCTTTATCTTTATCTGTAGAGCTCGTGAGGTGTAGTGGAACAGCACAAGACTTAGAACTGGTATCGTTCCCCTGATCGCCCCTCCCACGGACCCAGCAACGAGCCCAGGCATCGCGCGAAGCGCGATGCCTGGGCGAGGTAGAGGCTGTTGGACAGGTGATGTTGGACAAGTGGACAAGGCACTGAAACCAGGGCTACACAAGACTTCGAATCAGTAGGTTGTGAGTTCGAGCCCCGCTATGGCCAACTGGTAATGTCATTGAGCAAGGCATTTAATCTCGGTTGCTCCATCGAGGTCATTGGGAGGAAAATATAAGTACTCATGTGATTAGTGACATATTGGTCTTGGCTGAAGTTAAAATCTAGTTTAAGTCAAATGGTTGTGATGATTTCCTAACAATGGCGTAATAATAATGACCAGCGCCATGAGCGTCCAGCGCTTAATAAATATCCACTATTCATTATTATCTTGGAGTTATCTTCAGTATTTTTACTCATTTATTCATGTTGAGTCTGGCATTTCAGGAAACTTGCAATCCAGATTAGAGATCAAGTAACAGGAATATTTGGACAGATCATCCTAAAATTTGTTCCGCACCCCGCAATGGTAAAAATAGCACAAATCAATGGTTATTGTTTAGCCAAGATACCCCAAAATGGCATGAGTGATACTCAAGTTTTGGTGGGGAAAATGCTCCATGAGAAATTTGAAGTGCCACATATGAAAATACAAATTTCATAAGCACCCAAGTTTTGAGATAAAGTTCTGCAAAAATCACAATTGTCACCAACAATTTGCCGTATTTTGGCCAAATTTTTGTTGTGTGTGTGAAAATGCCAAATTTATCACAGATAGGCTAAAATTTTGGAAAATCAAGTAGACCCATTGAATAACAAATTTTGCAAAGAAAAAAGATGCATTGAGGTTCCAGAGAGCCTGATTTTGCTACCTCATATTTGTGACACGTCCCTTTAAACACTTTTGTAGAAGTACCCAGTTCACAAAATTGTGTTCTTTTATAAAGCATTAACTCTCATGTTTAATGGGTACCTGCAATCATTGATATTGGAAAGATAACATGTTTCTGTCAAGTAAATGTATCAGTTATCCACATCTAAAAATCATGGTTTTTGCATTATGATCATATTAAAATGTCTGTGATTATCAATTTCAGGTCCAAAAAGATTCCTTAAGAATTTAGATCCTGTACTAAATATCCCCTTCTAAAAAAGAAATATTTCATCAATAAATCAGTCCAAATGGCTGTAAAGGATTGTTGAGTCAAAAGGATTTTTGTTATGAAATTGAACGAAATTATTCTTAGAAATCTATACTTCTGTGCTTTATTCCATAACAATTAATAAAATCTCTCTAACTAATTTTTGAATCTGTGTTATACCAAAATATATATTTCATTCAATTAGTCATCATAAGAAATAATGCTTTCTTAAAATCATCCCACATGTATCCATAAGAAAATGACGCAAGATTACAAAATCCTCTTATGTCCTTGTATGACCTTGTTTATTGGAAATGAACTTTGCCTACTAAACAGCCTCTTTTACCATGTCCAGATTAGAATAGCAGTGAACCGAGCCATGAGGGATGATTAATTGGATCTTGCTGACTAGCGGCTATATCCAATATATATCGTCCTCATCAATATTTAGCACAGCGGTTTGTCACTGTATAAATACAATAGCCAAGAATGCATAATGCGACGTAACAAAATTTATAATACGGGTGTTGTGGCTGGCCGACCGTTGCGACTTTTCACGCAACATAGAGTGTGTGGAGAGCTTTCCTGTGCGATTTCGCTAATGAATTCCATGCATGATTATTTCATTTGTCTTAACTCTACATTGTTGAATATTTCATGAGGGTTAGAGAACTGAGATACAATGGAATGCCGTAGCAGCATCATTAGATTCACTTAAAGATGCTCTGCATAATTGCAGGCGGTGATCTTTGGAATTTTATCTTGCCGTTTAATGTCTCGAGGACATCTCATATTTTCTTCAAAATAACAATTTTGTGATTCTTATTACGATATCAATTTCATTTTCACTGAGACGAAACAGCTATAATTCAATACTTGATGATTTCATTGGTAATAGAAACCAAGCAGTTATAGCTGAAAATGCTTCAATTTGTCATTAAAGGTGCTTATAGAATGAAGAATTGTATATTTTGTAAATGATGTTCTTTGTTACAAGTTAAGTTCAATATTTTTCATATTTTCTAACTGACATAAGTTGTTTTTATCTCTTGCTGAAGGAGCTGAACAATGTATTGGGTAATACAACCTTCATTGTAAAATATTTTCTGATCTTCAAAAGCAACTAAATTTGATTGTTTGGTTTCTTGCAATGTCACCCCTAAATGCATAAATTTAATAGAAGTGGTTTGATAAAACACTCTTTTTTACAAAAAAGGATGGGAACTACAATGTACCAAGTATGAGCTTTTGTAAGCTCTGGGTTTATTGATGGGGCTGGGCGCCAGCGTTGTTTTGTAAAAGCCAATTTTGCTTATTACAAATGAAGCCTCGGATTACCATAATAATTAGAATTGATTGAAACCAAATATATTGACTAAAAATAAATGTCTTTTCAATTTCACACATTTCAATCAATGCTTTAGTGCGAACAATTTGTGTTCAATGTTTTTACCGAACATTCTTTCAATTGAGTAAAATTTTATGTTTCCCACTAAATCTCTGCAATCATGTCCTTTTCCTCTCTATACCATCCTGGTCCTATCACCTCTCAGTATTGCGGTAATATACTCCATCATGGTGTAGGGGGAAGTAGTCCAGGTGGGAGGGGTAGCACTTATAATGGGCAAGTTGACTACTTGTCACACATTCTTACAGTAAGAATGATGGAGAAATATGCTCTTTAAGCATTAATTTTAGACATCTTTGCTCTAAGCATGACCACTGACATTAAAAAAATATTCAGTAAGTGGCTGATTTTATTTTGCAAAAAATGATTTATTAACTTTCCTGAACCCAGGGCCGTACAAAGGCATGTAAGGCAAGGGAAGCAAACACATTTACCGTCCCAAAAAATGCGCACGTAGCGCGCGAAAATTTTGCTATTTTCAGACAAAATCGATATGAAAACTTTGATATATGTGCTAAAATTTGCTTATTTTGACTAAAAAATTACGGGACAGAAATCTCGGGACAGTAAAAGTGGTAAAATATCATCCCGATATTTTTCCCGCCAGCGTCCCGCTTTTTCAAGCCGGGGGCGAGTGCCCCCCTGCCCCCCCAGCTTCGTACGGCCCTGCCTGAACCTGTACCACACTGATAGCTAGCCACCAGAGAGTTGCTACCTGGGCAGCCATGGTCCCTGCAAATCTTAACCTAAAAATGGTGTATTTGAACTTTTTTGTTATCTATTAAACCGTAACAATTCCAAAGGCTACAACATTTTAAAAGAGAAAATCAGTAAAAAGCCTAGTCATGTCAAAGATGGGGGTCAAATTGCTTGGAATATTTGGACATGGGATTGGGATGTGAGAGGTCCGGGAAAGGTCAGGGGTTGAATCCTAGTGGGAAGTACCAATTTGTTACACATTTCCAAGGAGATAGGTGTAGTAGGAACTGAGTTTAGGTTAGGCTAAATTTACACAACTTCATTACATGTGATGCCTGCCACTGACATCCTCGTAGGAACCTCATCCAGTCTTAATATCTGATGCTATTGAAGCTCTGAAGGTCCTAAAACTTGCACAACTTCATTAAATGTGATGCATAATTGGCCTGCCACCGATAGCCATGCGTTTAGTTCTGAGTGTTCCCTCCCCCTCCTCTGTAAGTCTCGTATAATGATGTAGTGTGCAAGTCATTGCAGTCGAATAATTGAATGTAAGCCAGTGTACAGAGGTATTATACTTATTGTCACAATTGTATTATGCAGGTTGGGTTATTGGAAGCTTTTAAAATAGCTAGAGCGGGGCAAGAGAAGATATTTTGTGTTCCCATCATGCATTGCTTCAAATAAGATTGTTTGTATAGGAAACCATGTGTGTAGTTAGTGATGAAATGGCCCTTAATCAATGTTAGTTGTTGCAAATTCCCTTAATCAATGTTAGTTGTTGCAAATTGCATTGGGGCATGTTTTGTCACTAGCTACTCATGATTTCCTGTACGAAAAAATCCAAAGAGCAATGCATGATGGGAAGGAAATTGTATCATCTCTTTTCATAAGCCCTGTGCTCAGACACTAAAAAGTCATATTTAGGGCCGGTTTTTACTTTTTCATGGGCAATAATATATATGGTGCGACAAGTATTCGCTCTTTAAACATTTCCAATAGCTTCCAATGTATTTCCTAATAATAACGCGGGGTTTGATGATGGGAAAGATAGATAACTACTCCATATATTTTGGGATTATTTATTGATCCCCATTGATCGTATCTAGAAAATATATTTCTCCTCCTCAAATATATGTTGTAATGTAAATTAGAATAGATATTGAATAATTAGCAGATGGGTGATTCCAAAGTAACGTTTGTGACCGAAAAATTGAAAAATTTCACTTTCAAATGGCCACAGAACCTAGCATAAACATTATATCAACAAGTTTGTTATTGATAATGGTGCTCACTGGTGGGGTCAAGACATGTAGATGTTTGAAAATTAAAACAATTGCCAAATTCCTGAGTAAAGTCCATGTAACGTTCGATAACGTTTGTGACCGCGCACGGAAATGTTTTTTGCTCCTAATGACTTTAAAGTACAAATTCTCTGATGTGTCAACGATTTTTTTATTGCGCTTTACACCGATTATGGGAAACATATTTACAAATATTTCATAAGAATTACAAAAAAATTGTATCGCCAGGATTTATTTTAATGTATTGTTTTGTGCTGTAACGTTTGGTAACGTTTGTGACATTTTGGTGTAACTTTTTGGTAACGTTTGTGACATTTTTGAAACAAAACGTGTGCTCATTCATGCATGGATAGACAAACTTTACAATTTCTGATTGAAAAATACTTCTCACGTACCAACTAACAAATGTATGACTGAAAAACATGTTTATGTGGTCGAATAAAAAGCTGATTTTTTGCTTGAAAACAAAAAAGGTTTAGTTTTCACTGGAATAAGCCAGATGCTTGCTGAAAACATATTCCATAATATGGTCACTCGCAAAAAAGTAAATACGGCCTCAGTTTATAGGAGAGAACGGGGCAAGTTCTCCACTACATTTTGCCATAAAATGTTTTGAGAGCTATTTTTGTGCAAAGTTGAAGCTGTTTTTGGTTTGTTTTGAACCATGTGGTTAATCAACATGCTCATGTGAGTTTTTGAACACAAAGCATTTTGACATGATTAAAAAAAAAGAATAAAATCCATTTTTCTCTTCATCACCAGGAAACAATTTAGGGTTTAGTCACAAATGCTAAGATATGTCATTTGTGCAGGAAACTTGAAAACAGAAAAAGTTGAAAAATCGCACGGAAATGCTAATTAAGCGATTCCAATTGCATGATTTCAATAGGACTACCTGTGACAATTTATTAGATTTCCTAGCTAGCTTGACTAGGCATAAATCTTGTTTATATTTTGGGGAACATTAGGAAAAGGGAAAGGGGATAACTTGTTCTCAGAGAGAGTATCTTCATGGGGGGGGGTGTGCGGCCCCAATATCTGAAACCCTAGTCTAGGGAACGGAAGATTGACTCTGAAAAGGGGGTCTAGAGAACTGAAGGGCATATAGTTTTTTGGGCAAAATGTGGGCTCTGGAAGCAAAATCAAGTTTTCGAAATTTTGCTTGAAATGGGGGTCTTGGGAACTAAATTTCAAAAAATTAGGCTAGTGAACTGAAAATTTGTGAAAATAAGGCTTGCGAACTAAAGGTTTGGGTGTGCTTGAAATGGGGGTCTGGGAAGCGGCAGACAAGGCGTGAAAAGGGGGTCTTGAGGGCCGCACATACCCGTATCACCTTTCTAGGTCAGTGCCCCCCCCCCCCCACCACCAGCATAATGTTGCTAAAGATCAGAAATAAATACTCTCTGGGGAGGGTACTTACATATTTAGCCCAACAGGGATGTGCCGCTTTGATATATGGGTTGTTTTTTTTACAAGAAATTCTTAAACTTGGGTCCCATTTTTTAAAAAATCCTTAAATGTAGCTCAATTTTTCTGACCTAGCGTCAATTTTTTCTAGGTCTTTGCTGTGATCAAATTTTTTTGAAAAATATGCTATGGGTACCCATTTGGCCAAAATCACCCTTAAAGTGGCACACCCCTGTTCAGCTCAAATCCCCCCTGGGAAATACTCTTTAGATGTAGGGTGTAAAGAGTTAAAATGTCACTCTTTGCAGTGATGATGATCTCACTCTTCAAGACAACTTTTTCCATATTTTGCCAGTAAAACCTCAACTCCATCCTATTTCAATCTAAAGGAGTCACAAAATTGTCATTAAAAGGGGTTATTTTTAGGCTTGGCCTGGGACTTTCCAGGTAATTTGCTACCCGACTGTATTGATAATTAAGCATTTACAATGTTAGAACGGGAAGTTTGATGGGTCTAATACGACCATTGTGACCATGATTTACCAAGTTTACTTCGATCAGATGAAGATTGTATCATGAATTATTGAACACACAATTTGTGTTCAAAATTCTGTGATTTTATTGTCCAGTTCGGGAAATCAGTCGTCAGGCGGGTACCCGGGTTTAAGTCCCAGGCATTTTTATTTCAGCTTCACTCTTTGCAAGAGTTGAATGTCCACTCCATTTACAAAGTGATCACACAAATCAGGTTTTTTTTTCAAGGCGATCAGGCTTGAATTTGAAAATCTGAAAAAAGTGAACTCAGTGTAAAAAGAAAGAAAAAATCGCTACATGAAAATGGAAAAGGTTTCACTTGATAAACGCTATTCCAAGAAAGTGTGAAACAATTAATGCCAAGGTCATATTGAATTTTGATGGTTACCTTTAATCAATTCAAAATATTACAAATCAAATATTTAATTGCAATGCCTCTTTCCAAATTAATACTTGCGTGATCTATCAATGGCATTGTCATCTTTATTGTGGTTTTTGAATGAACAAAAGTAATGAATGAAATTAACATGTTAAAAAGCATTGTCTATTGATTATTATTACTGCCATGATGCTATAAAAACAATTGATCACACATCTAAAATGCAAATGTTGTAAATTGAAATGCGCTAAATATAACGCAAACCCTGCTCATGCTCCCTATTGAAGCCAGTCTGAAAGTTGAAGATTTATTTCCAGTGCTCGGGCCAGTATATATAGTGCAAAGCACGACTGACGCGACTATTTATAGAGGAGTCAATGAGCAAGGGGACTTGGATCAAGTCTACTACTATCCAGTTATATGCAAACAATCCAATTCAACTGCTCATAAATATTAATGAGTTTGTTAACTAGGAGAATCCTGTACACACGAGGAATGACAATAGTAGCTATACTTTGTACATGTGCTCTAGTATCTCACACACACCACACACAGTCAGCACAGAGCACACATGCGAGAAGGGCTCACTGGAAGGTCTAGCTGGTATGCTGTTATAAACAGGATGGGGTGCTAACGGAATACACAGAAAAATGTCCAAATGCCCCCGTAGAACGCCCAAAGCCATATGAGCACAACACTTTGGACCAACATACGGATTTATACAAGGCGAGATTATCTAGTAGGGCTACAACGTGAATTTGGTCGGGGACTACTATCCGCACTGTTTACATCGATTCCCTTATACATCCGTGTTTGGATAGAGAGAAAATCTTATGTTGTGTGGCGTAACTTCAAGTGATTAGAGGAATGCCAATGTGAGTAACCGATTGTTATGTATTGTATGCTTAGTATTTTAATGGAATGCTTCGAGTGATCTGTTCAATATGTATATATAGATGATGGCACGATGACAAGATAGTCAGATAGCCCGGTTTCTGTGCTTGCTTGACTCGGGATGCGTGATGATGAGTCCCATCATCATCATCAATGAACTTGGTTATTATAATTTCTGTGCCAGTATATTGTCATCCTTTTGGCCGGGATGGTTTATTACAATACCATATATTGCAGATTAAATCAGGCATCCCGTGTTATAATCATAAATCATGGTATTATTATTTATACATGGTCAACTTCTTTTTGTAAGAAAATTTGTTATTACTCTTATTAAGCAAATTCTAAATTAAGATTAAAAAATGCACTTGATGTTGAAATTATTCAGAAAGTTATATTAATCGTCCAAAATTTATTGAATTTTTTGAGTGATAAGGATAAGAAAATTTATTAAATTTATTGGATCAGTATATTCCTGAGAGTATTCTCTATCTGGGAATATAAATACCATTGTATGCTAATCGTCATTAATTTTACAGGAAATCAATTTTCAATTTTTAATTGTACTTTGAAAATCAATTTTCATAGCCAAAATTATGTGAAGATAAACAAGGGATGATCATTTCATTCATACAGTCCAGTTTAATTCTTAACCATGATCTTTATTTTGCCGTATTATTTACTATCGCCTGCAAAATGTAAACAAATCCCAAATGTGGGAGTGTCTTATCACTGGGAATTATTATCTCTGCTTTATCAAATGATGGGTCAGAGTATTGTTGATAGTAGCGAGTCAGTTTTTTTTCCTTCCGACGAAGATTGTCAGTAGAGAAAAGAATGGTAGATGATTTACAGACTCTAATAAATGGTTATTATAGCCAAAGCAGGAGAGAGCTGGTTGAGATTATGGTTTCGATGATGTAGGATGCTTCATTTGGTGGAGAGTAGGGTTGATTCTGGGTATCTTGAATCAAACACTAAATCTTTTTAAGTAATTTTTTTATTTTCTAAAATTAACAAAATCAAATACTAATTACATATAGTTTGAGCATGCAGATTTTGACAATTGTAACAGAATTTTAGAACCACGGGGGCATTACCTTAAAGGTCTGAAATATCTTTGCACTCAAATATTATTTTACCCCACCTTCCTGCCATGTGCAAATTTCAAATAGCTACTGGTAACCAATGCATAATCAATAGGCAGACTATTTAGGAAGCCTTTTTGACCCACCGGGCCACACGATCGGATTGTCCAACAAATCCCTACCATAGCTGGGTTAAGTTGTTGGCTGCATTTTGGCACCTCTATTTTGCCCTGGTAGTCGAAGCCTATTTTGAGGAAATTCTGTAGGATCCTTGAAGCAAAAGCAAGCCAGGATGATGTGTTTCTCAGCCAGATCTTCAGGCAGCATGACGGTGCATTTCTAGCTAGCGTACTCAAAATTTGAATTTTTTTAATTCTATGAAACAGCAACTATAGTTTCTTCAACCTCTCATTTAGTTCCTCATTTCTCTAGGTACTATAAAGTGATGAAAATACATAACAAAAGAAATATATTGAATTCTTTCAACTGTTTGGTAGTATTAAATGAAGACAACAACAAATGTCAAAAATACAATATTGTCTGGTTGCAAACTTCTCCTGGGTCTCATTGCATTCGAAATGAACCAAAAACAGAACATCTATGTGTATATTTGGCTTGATTTATGCCTCTGCTGGGAGTGGTATTGACATTGCAAATTGAGTTAAAAGGTATCATGATAATACCAAGGTACTAATACACAACATGATCAATGAAGTTCAACTTGGAAATATTTTAAGCAAACTTTGAAATAAAATGGAAGCTATGACATCCTGCCGTGATGAAATCAAGATCCGTTACTTATGTAGGCCTACCTGATTACTTCCAATTTGGTCTTTCTGATTGTACTTTCATTTTTTGATATGCAGCTAGATTAATCAGTGATTTGATACTGAAAGGCTTGTATGTATTTTCGCAAAATAACATACTTTTTAGGCAGAAGGCAATTTTAGTTTTTACTTTACTTTGAAGTTTTCACAATAGAGCAAGTAAAGTTTCAAAATGAATGAACAAATCAAATAAGCTATCCTGTTGGTTTCAAATAAGTTAAAATATCAAATAAATGAAAACATAGTGATTTTTTTTAATTCAACAATCACCTCCCATTAAAGGAGATTTAATTCATACCCTTGTGCTTCGCTCTTTTTCAAAATCATCAAAAAATATTCCAAGAACTGTCTGGTTTTAAAATCAACTGAAAATATCAGCAGTTATCTCTGTTTTGGAACTATTGAGTTTGAAATCAGTGATGAAATGTGATAAACATTCAGTTTGAAACTGCCCAGTTTTGAAAATCATCTAAACTTATCTCCTGTTAGAACTGCACTGTACTGTTTGAAAATCAATGAAGAGAGATGAACCATATATCTTAGAACTGTCTGGTTTTCAAATCATCAGAAATTGTCAACAGCTTCCCTTTCGAACTTCCCAGATTTGAAATATAAAGATAAAGATAACTAACTCCCCATATCTTAGAACTACCCTTTGAAATAAAACAAAAAGCAATCAACGTCATCTACATTTTTGGAACTGCCCGGTTTGTTAAATGTATCTTCATTATAGAAGAGGGTATTTTATATTGGCCTATCAAAGATACTATTTATAAATGTGCTCCGACTGGTATGGCAAACATTCATATTCTTTCAAGGCAGATAAAAGCCGCAATTTGAGATAGCGTGTTCCTAGGCAGCCATTGTAAAGCTTTTGTATTTACCGATCTAATAAAGCAAGCAAAGTTTTGTCCCTATCTTTGGTTAATAATCAAACCGGGATGGATTGATGCGTCCTAGTTTGAATAATAAGATTGTTGCCATGGAGCTATTGTCATAAAATCTCAGCCTCGATGCTTGGTATCTTGAGATGTAATTGTTCTGTTGACAATTGATTGGATATCGTTCGACGGCGCAAGATTTTTGAGATAAATACGAGAGGAAAGTAGTGTGATTTAGAGAATTGAAATGGTCATCTTGTGTCCTCCATGTTACATACTCCAGATACACTGACATGCCTCCTGTATTATTTGAGTACAATAATTGATTGTCCTTAGAAAAATCCAAATTTTGAGGATTTTATATTACAAATTACAGCATAGTTAGGGTTTAGTTGGATTTTAGGGAAAGTATAGGACTTAGATTAGGTTTAGAATAAATTTTAGGTTTAGGGTTATCAAAATATAAACAATTGGTACAATAGATTAAGGACCGTGTTAGGACTATTTCTTTGACATTGCCGGGCTGTAAATTGGAATTGATCGGTCTGCTTATACGTTAAGTGAATTGTTTTATGTCAGTTTTGAACCCTGATTGAAATGATCAGATTCTTGTTAAAGTCATAAACGGGTAGCCTGGTTGGCAAATTTCAACAAACTTTGTTTAGTAATTTATTACCTGGCCTGTCTAGTATGTTTATGGGTTTATTTTACTCTGTTTGAACATAGATATTGTTTGAACACTGAATTTATGGAGCACATCCGATGTTTCAAAATCAGATCAGTTGAACCATAGATTTTTAAAAGACCTAAAATCTATAGTTGAACAGAAAAGTTGACAAAAATAAAGCACTTTAATATATGACATACAAACATTGCTTTTATATTTATCAATAATTGTCACTGCTTTGTAGAATGGTAGGGTTTCTTCCAAGTTGATTTGATGATCAAAAAGAATGCTTAAACCTTAAAAGTTCATGGTTCAACATTGTGAACAAAACAATGAATTTGAACTGCATGGGGCTAGCCAATAGGTCATGTAAGTACAATGTTCGCCACTTAGTGCTAACGTGAACACATTTTTGGAAACGCTGCCTTCAAGATATCTACTTAGTTGCTGCTGTGGTCTTTTTATCATTACTTTAAATGGAAACAAACAAAATTTAGAAATAGGAAGCACAAGATAACATTATCCATTATATACAGACGCTCAATTTTGTTTGAAGAAGAACTCAAATATTGTGAAATTTAATTTGTGCAAAAAAATAATCGCTTCCATCATAGTAAATATGAAATAAGATTCTATAGAAGTAAAATAGGAATAAAATTGGTAGTGACGTCAATATGTGTAATTGATGAAACAAATACTGGAGATTGTTTGGAGCTATAGATACAGGCGACTATGTAACCTATGCTGTGCACAATGCATGCATGCCAGCCAGGGAGAACACACGCATAAACTTTGGATGTGATTTTTAATATCGCTACTTTAGCTTCACTGCTCGAGAGCTATTTTTGTTACATGCTGATGTTGCTGGTCAGAGATAGATTTTGATTATTATTTGATATTTGTTGTTGGGTTTTGCGATTGTCAGTTCCTCCAATTATCACTGACATTGGGCTGTTGTAGTCGTGTGGTTGTGCTTTATTATTTAGATGGTTAATTAGCATAAAATGGGCATTCTGTGATCCTGATCTGACTTACATATCCTCTTCCACCAATGTGTATCAAAAAAGATTAATAAAAAATGAATTTTGAAAATATCAGTTAATTCAGGTTATCTTCAGCATGTGAAACTGTTGAATGTTAGTCCTTCAGCCCCAATTATATGGCAACATATATGACAACAAATCCACGCCCTCTCCCAAATCATACATCCATAATAGTATGGTCCTTTCGTTAGATGTATGCTCGGGGCCGCTCGAAGATAAAAGTGGTACGCATGCTTGTCAGAAAAAACGTCGAAAAAGGGTCGGATTTTGCCCCTTTGGCGTTGTCGACGTTTTTAGAAAAAGGGGTGCCTTTTCAGGGTAACTTTCGACATTTTAACGATATCTTCTTTGCCAGCTATTTTAAAATTCCAAGAAATAACTACAGAAAATGCTTCCAAATTATGTATTATTCATGTTTTTATGGCAGAAAAAAGGGGCATTGTTACTCTGTTATGGGCCCATTTCAGTGTGTTACGCCATTAATGGGTCAAATGTCCATTACGACATTTAGGGGTCAATTTTGGTGTATTACGACATCAAGACATTTAGGGGTATGATTTTGAACATTTTACAGGGGTTGCAATTTGCTGTGCATGGTTTGCAATTTGCTTTACATGGTTTCGACTTACAGGGTCCGATTTTGAGGTGCTCTGACAAGCATGCGTACCACTTTTTTCTTCGAACACCCCCCTATATCGTAATGTTTACCACTGTTTTATGCATTAAATCAATTTCCACATACCCGTGCAGTGCTGTGTTCACAATGGTCCGATTCACTGCACACACAGGTTTCTATAGCTTCATATCAAATTATGTATCATGAGTGTACCATAACATTTTCCTTCTGTCCGACGAAACTCTATGGCCAATCAGGTAGATGCTTATATATCTAGAAAGCTTAGGATCCAAGGATGAATAATATGCAATGGCCAGCTTCTGCATTGTGGATATTGAATGCCTTAGGGTTTCATTAATGTCTTACAATGTACCAATTTCGCCGGAATCTTGCTATTTCTGTATTGAAAGGTGGTAACTTTGCGATGTGTCAGCAGCCTGTCCGACGAAATCAAAATATTTGTTGGGGTTTTCTGTTTATATTTTGACAAAAGAATATGTTTAGTACGGAAATATGAATTGGCCAGCAAGTAGAATTCATTATTTTTTGTTTTATGGCGCAATATTTACAAAAATGTACTATTTGGTCCTATGTTGAAGGATACACACAGTGGCAAATTGAGCAAATGCAACGACCTTACCATATGCCCCCTTCAGTTGCATCTAGTTGCTGTGTAAGCTTAAGCCTGTGTTGGGCTCTATATTTTGAGGTGTGCTAAAACCCCTAAGGAGTCAAATTAATAAGGATTTTTGACAGAGATGACTGGAAAGTGATCAACACTGTGAATCACTGTTTGCCTCTTTCATACTGACTGACCTAAATCCAGTTTTCACGGAACTTCTTCCTCTAAAACAATACATGTATTATCAGGCTTTTGTTTAGAGTGACCTTCTGTAAGGTCACCAAGACAGATAATCTAATTTCGTAGTCAAATACTAATTACAGTATTTTGTAACAAGACCTGTAATTCTATTGTTGTTCAAAGGATACTGTTTGTTGAGATAGAGCCTTGATAATGCCTCCATTGTTTTAAGAGGTCTACCTGATTTTATAAATTTGTTGAATGCACTGCATAAATATTCTGTAAAGCAAGAATTATTAGCAGAATCAACCTTCTTGAATTTTGCAAGCATGTATATTCTGCCAATTTGTATCAACCTTCAAACTTTGATAAAATCAGCTGCTTCTTTGAATTAAAGTTGTTTTTATTTTTTTCTTTCACAAATCTTGGTCTTAGCAGATTTAATCAAAAAATTAATTAACATGCCAGATGTACAATACCAGTGGACTGAAGGTAATAATGCCTAAAAGAATATTGTTTGATTGGCGTTACATTATTATCAACAAAAATTACCTAATTTCATACTAGTTTATGCGCTTTCTCCACTAATTTTTCAAAATATCACCCAATTCGTTATATTTGGGTGCTGTTTCCATCCTTTATTTATTTGTTCAGAAAATTAGGATAGGTCAGGTTACACCAATCAAACAATTTTTAGGCCTTAATTTGATTTAGAACCGAGACAATTTTCAAACATTTCAAGAAATTAGGTTTAGGCCTACATCCATAAAACCCGAGTGTTTACGATTTTAAAATGAAAACAATAATTCAAATTATTTATTTAGTATTTTATTCTAAACTTCCAATTGCCAAGCATAATGTTTACTGCAAATGTCACATGTAAAGATCATGTTCTATGAATGGTTTATAAATATCCAATGTACTGAAACAAAAGTCCCTGTTGGGTAATTTACACTGTTAGCCAGCATTCCTCACCTAGGGTTTCTATTGTTTCAAACACTACACCTGAAGGGCTAAGATTACCTGGTTTCTAAATTCTAGGTCAATTTAACAGCGAAAATGGGCCATAGAATGGTGTTTTCTTATACGAATTTGCAACACTTGCTAAATTCCCGGGGCTAAATTATATTTCAACTCTTTTTAATGTAATGCTCTTTTTGGATGCAACCTGCTCAATTTCCCACCTCAACCCCAGCCTACCCCCATCTAAACCCACCACCTCAAGCACTGCCAACCCTGAAACCCTGTCATTTCAAAATGTGTAAGACTTCATACTGAAGGGACCCAGAAGGGACCCAAGAAACATACTGATCTCTTTTCTTATATTTATACTTCTGTGGCTAAGGTGTGAAACAACACAAATCACAGTCACGAAAGCTTTGGGACCAACGCCACAATATGACTACACACTAAAAATGGGGTCATTTCCCGGGGTCAAATATCAACTATGCACACTACTCCGGGGTGTGCGCGCCCCTTCTGCACCTCCCCAGCTACGCCAATGTACTTCCTTCCCTTTCATAATACTGTAAGTGCCCTATGACTTCTCCCTTTTTTCGCTGGAAAAGCTGCCGGGGGTCCCACTGCTGGTCTTGTCCCAGAATTTCTAGGATCTTTTATGACCCATACGGTCTTCTGGAAGTCCTTTCAAAAGTCTTACACCTTCCTTGGAAATTTCTTTAGAGCCTGTTGTCATGGTTGTTTGGATTTGTTATCATTGGCTGCTCAATCAAGTCTTGGCAATGCAGGATGATCTCATCCAAGCCAGCCTAGTGTGATGTGTCAGCTCAATCCATCCATTCTAAATAATTGGTCATACCTGCCATGTCAGCTAAAACAATAGTCGTGCATTGTTTAACCATGTGATACTGATTAGTGGAAGAATGCTGATTGGTGGGCCTAAATGGAATACCAACATGTAAAGCTTTAGTGGTCAACCTCATCCTGTCAAAAGGTGAAGTCCGAGGGTTGGGGCACTCAACTTTTTCATCAGAGCAGCCCCTATTTCAAAACCAGTGGGATTTGAATGGAGAATTAACTCTTGAGAACTGAAGTGGCCCTAAAACTGACTTTTCAGAGTTTAACACTCTAGTGCATATAAAGGGGGCCCTTGGACCAAGGATTTCAATTTTCGTACTACATCAAATTTCAGGGTGCAGCTGGATTTGATTTGAAATAAAGCTTATCTTGGGATTTACACTTTTCACCAACAAAAAAATACTATAGTACATACTAAAACTAGGCTTGAATCTGGACCCTACAGTGCGGCACTAGGCAATGTTTGAAATGGGATCTGAGGGCCGCAGCTCCCTATACCACTTTTGCAGATTGCCCGCCCCCTTCTCGCAGGATGAAGTCATGTAGCTGGTTTTGGGATTTGTCATTGCAGTCTCCAGGAAAGAAGAAACTGCTGAGGTTTGGAAAAAATCCCTTGGCACAAGTTGAGAGGTATTTTGTGATTTCCTATGGGTAAGCCATAGCTGCCTGAAACAATGGAGGCTATTTTGGTATTTGTAGACTTGACTCAAAGCCTTTGTTGACAGCTATTAAAAAACGGTCACAAACTGTAGATGCAAAATTTGGTCAATATTAACATTCAACTTGGGAGAATTGAATACTATAAGAGTAGGCACTGTTTACATTTTACTGAATTGCAAAATCTTTGGCTCTTAAAAGATATATCAATTTTCATACTTATTTGACTCAATGAAGTTACAAGCCAGTCACAAACTGTAGATGCAAAATTTGGTCAATAAACATTCAACTTGGTAGAATCAAATACTATAAGAGTAGGCACTGTTTACTTTTTACTGAATCGCAATATCTTTGGCTCATAAAAGATATTTCAATTTTCATACTTGCTTTAACTCAATGAAGTTAAATTTGGAACAAAGCCTTAGCTCAAGTTCAACATTCCTGGCTATCTTCCAATTGTTGAGACTTTAGAACAGACAAAGACAAGCACAATAGGTCGTCAAGGTTCAGTATTACTAACAGTCCCTTTGGTATAGAAGACAACTGGTTTCTGTGTTTTGAATTAGGCTAAACAATAACAATCAACATGGT
>JXSR01S033090.1:16534-26733 GCA_000969725.1 Ophiothrix spiculata | reverse complement strand
CGATTTGTTGCACACCCATCAATTTATTTAGTAAGGAAACAATAAATACGTCACGAACGACTTACTAAATATTCATATATATGGATACTTATGTTTATGGATATCAATACGTCAGAATTGATAGCAGTTAATCATACATTAGCATCAGTATTTTATCGGGGAATCATAATACAACTGTTATATTAGGCCTGAAACATTTAAAAACGAATATATCCAAATTGAGGAAGATTGGGTAAAAAAATTGCATCATTTGGAGGGAAAAAAATGGGTCAAAACAAGTCATCCTGGTGCTCATGGTTAAACATTAGGCCAGGGGTTCTCAACTAGTTCTCACAATGCGCCACATAAATGGGAAAATTTTTAGTTAAAGCGCCACATGCATCTGTTTTTCAGTGTATTTCTAATGTATTTCTTTGTTTTTGAGAGAGCAAAAGAGCCAATCTGTAATTTAGTCAAAGTGCCACATCTGGCGCGTGCACCTCTATTTGAGAATCCCTGCATTAGGCTAGGTGGGTGCGGATATTCAAAGTGGTGAGATCAGAAATATTTTACGCAGCAAAAGTTTGCTCAAAATGGATGCATAGTATAGCGCCATGTGCAATGAACGAATTAGCGCAATTTGGACCTGTTACTTTTCACCAATATTCAAGGATTTCGTGGTTTTCTCAGGTTTGTTTTCACCATACTAGTACTAGTAGCTCATAGTGAAGAGCTCTGTGACAGGTTCACGCAGTTTACATTTTGTAGTTTAGTAAAAAGGCTGGTAAGGCAACCGCCCATGTGGTCACAATAATGCCAATCTCTCTACTATAATCTTTGAGCAGATAGATGTACCACCACACCTTCTTAACAACATTGAAGAAATGCTGGTTTCCATTTGACCCCTTGGTTGAGAGGAGTGCATAGGAGTTAATATCTGACTCATAACCCCACTTGAGGACACTACATGAGCCACTTAGCAGATTTGAACCCACTATTTTCAGTGCTTGAGGCAGAGGATTCAGAGTTTAAGAGCAGAACCTTTAAAACATTTTTTTTCTTAAAGGAATAGCCTACTATAAAATTTTGATCAAAAATGGTTTATAGTAAAAACAGCATAAAATGAAGGAATGTGCCTATCTGAAAGCGTTTTCAAGTGCATTTTGTCAAAAAATTGTTTTGTCATTGGAAAATGGATAAAAAGCACATGCATGCTTTCCTATACTAATACATGTGGAATTAAGTTCGGGATCCCAAATTTAATACAACAAATGGCCATAAAAGAAAAAGTAAGCACAATTAAGCAAAAACATTACTATCTACCAAAAACAAACTCGGTAAGCTAAAAAAAATTGAAAGTAATGGGTAACAGGGGGCGCTTCATTTTTAACACTTTATAGTTTTGCTTTAATTCCAAAAGTGATTGCTCAAGATGCACTATGAGCTTGAATTAGCTCCCGTTTTAGCTTTTAAAATATTAATCCGTTGCCAAAATCCAGGGTTGTAGGATGGATGATCTTGCAAACTCTTCACACCACTGAATTCCTTCAAGGAACTTGCAAAACACATTTTTCTAACAACTCAACAGAACATATGTGTTTAACCTCGTCAACCTTAAGGATATGAAGCTAATTGAACGTAAAGTTTCTTATCAAGTTAATATATACAAATTTGGATGATTCTTGGGAGGGGGAGCCCTGCTTTATACACCCTAGGTGATACCCGGTCCCTGGTGGCTTCTCTGGGGCGGAAAATACTGGCATCCATGCAGAAAGAGCTTGGTTTAGCACGAGGTGGGATATTGCACAGGTCTAGGCTGCAAGTCACTTGAATCAGTGGGTATAACTATAACAACACTAGTTTCTTAGAATAAAAGGGTACAAGATTGGGAATTCGTAGGAAACATTGTCATTCATGGTTATATTGGTTAATTAGACCAAATATTTTGATGTTAGCCAACATGCAACATCCACCCTTAATTTTTGAAAATTTACACGAGGGTGTTAAGAAAATCCTGATTTTTGTGTGTGTGTCAATTCTTGAATGTTTGCAATATAATTGAACTAAAAAGCTTCTAAAAACATATTCACCCTTTAATTTTAAAAACCTATTTAAATGTATCCTAAGGTACGGTATAGAAAAAATTGTCGTTCTGTTAGGTTTCATTGGAAAGCTTTACATTATGTAATGTTGATGATAATTTCTGAAAAAACACCCCTGTCCCCCCCCCCCCCAAAAAAAAAAAAAAAATAAATAAATCCAATGCACCAGTTCCTATGTCAGCAAAACGTTGGAAGACAGATATTTTTGATTAAAGTGTTTGATGAAATTATTCATCTATGTGTAGTGATTTTTTGCAACAAGATAGTGTATATTGTTCAAAAATGTCGCGAGAACTGGACCGAATTGACGCTTTTACTAAATTCAACAAAGTATAAAATCATTTTGATATTTTATTTTAACACTGAGTTGAGAGCCTTATTCTGTGAAATTGCTGGAGCAAGGCCCTTATGCTGCATGGCTCTTTGTTTTAACTTCCCTCTTTATTTTGGAAGAGAGCAAATTTTGGAAGACCGTTCTCAAGATTGGTAGAATTGATAAGAATCATGGTCAGTTTTCATATTTGCACATTAGATTTATTAACAATGTTTATTATTTAAAACCTGTGGGTAAAGAAATTGTAACTATGGTTGATATTTTAAGCAGATTTCTTCTTAATGATCTCCAAAAATGGTCAGACTACTGCCAACAAATATTTTAAAGAACTGCCATGTAAAACCAAGCAGTCAAATGTTTATGAGGACTTAGCTGGAATTCAACAACAGAATTATATACATAAAAACATGATAGCCCGGAGAAGAATTTGAAAGTCTTACAGTTACAATGTTGTTATGAATGTTTATAGCGACAACGGCAAATCAAAATTCCATTCATATTTCTTTCGCAAATCAGTCATCTATTTTTTCTCTATCTTCGCAATCTTTTATTCTCCACCTTCATATGGATGTCGTGTCACATCATACACACAATATAAATTGGCACAAAGTCACAATAACACAGATGCCATTCTTATGTTATAAAAAGTTTCTTATCAAGTTAATATATACAAATTTGGATGATTCTTGGGAGGGGGAGCCCTGCTTTATACACCCTAGGTGATACCCGGTCCCTGGTGGCTTCTCTGGGGCGGAAAATACTGGCATCCATGCAGAAAGAGCTTGGTTTAGCACGAGGTGGGATATTGCACAGGTCTAGGCTGCAAGTCACTTGAATCAGTGGGTATAACTATAACAACACTAGTTTCTTAGAATAAAAGGGTACAAGATTGGGAATTCGTAGGAAACATTGTCATTCATGGTTATATTGGTTAATTAGACCAAATATTTTGATGTTAGCCAACATGCAACATCCACCCTTAATTTTTGAAAATTTAAACAAGGGTTTTATAAAGATCCTGATTTTGTATTGTGTTTGTGTATCAATTCTTGAATGTTTGCAATATAATTGAACTTAAAAGCTTCTAAAAACATACTCACCCTTTAAGAAACTATTTAAATGTATCCTAACGTACGGTATAGAAAAAATTGTCGTTCTGTTAGGTTTCATTGGAAAGCTTTACATTATGTAATGTTGATGATAATTTCTGAAAAAACACCCCTGTCCTCCCCCCCCCCAAAAAAAAAAAAAAAATAAAAAATCCAATGCACCAGTTCCTATGTCAGCAAAACGTTGGAAGACAGATATTTTTGATTAAAGTGTTTGATGAAATTATTCATCTATGTGTAGTGATTTTTTGCAACAAGATAGTGTATATTGTTCAAAAATGTCGCGAGAACTGGACCGAATTGACGCTTTTACTAAATTCAACAAAGTATAAAATCATTTTGATATTTTATTTTAACACTGAGTTGAGAGCCTTATTCTGTGAAATTGCTGGAGCAAGGCCCTTATGCTGCATGGCTCTTTGTTTTAACTTCCCTCTTTATTTTGGAAGAGAGCAAATTTTGGAAGACCGTTCTCAAGATTGGTAGAATTGATAAGAATCATGGTCAGTTTTCATATTTGCACATTAGATTTATTAACAATGTTTATTATTTAAAACCTGTGGGTAAAGAAATTGTAACTATGGTTGATATTTTAAGCAGATTTCTTCTTAATGATCTCCAAAAATGGTCAGACTACTGCCAACAAATATTTTAAAGAACTGCCATGTAAAACCAAGCAGTCAAATGTTTATGAGGACTTAGCTGGAATTCAACAACAGAATTATATACATAAAAACATGATAGCCCGGAGAAGAATTTGAAAGTCTTACAGTTACAATGTTGTTATGAATGTTTATAGCGACAACGGCAAATCAAAATTCCATTCATATTTCTTTCGCAAATCAGTCATCTATTTTTTCTCTATCTTCGCAATCTTTTATTCTCCACCTTCATATGGATGTCGTGTCACATCATACACACAATATAAATTGGCACAAAGTCACAATAACACAGATGCCATTCTTATGTTATAAATATAGACAGTGTGAACTTCTGTAGACAAAGTCTGTGATGTAGTCTTATTAATGCTTAGGTCACATTTAGTTTGGGATCTGGCCAAATTTGTTTATCGGAACATTTGTGTGAGTTCAGAGACCTTCCTCAGATTCAGGAGATTCTGGATCTGGATCAGATTCTTCGCAACACCCCAATTTTGGCCCAACAGTTTACCGAACCACAGAGCAGGAGCAATTAGAGTAAGGTTTGCTGCTCAAGGAATCAAGGAGAAGTGGACAGGCCGGGGCTTGAACAGGGAACCAGTGCTCTAACCTCTCGGATCATTTTCATTGACACAATCAAATAGGGTGCCAAGTTCACATCTCTAGAACACACCCAGAGGTTGTAGGACTTAGAATTGCCACATCGGTCTGCACCGGATCTTGGGGATTGATGGGCGAGTTATGACAATAGGGTCGGTCGCCAACCCAATATCGCCCGAGCCGGTCGCCAACCCAACATCGCCCGAGTCAAGTGCATGTAACATAAGTCAGATTTCAGGCTGGCCCTAACTTTGTTTATGATACAAGCTTGTCTGTGTTGCCATTCAAAAAAAAAAGTCAGGCCATGGATGATTGCTGGTTCTTATTATGACTTACAGAGGTCTTAACCAATTCCAGTACATTTTTTAGATGCCATGCCAAATAATTACTAAGTTGCTCAGACTACTTTTAACAATTCTAAATGTGACTGAGGCATGAGGAACTGATGTAAGCAAATCGAACAATCAATCAGTTGTACTTTTCAGACACCAGAGTCAGCAAATCCTACAATTAAATCTCTTGTACTTTTTGCAAGTTAATCATACCATTATCCCATCTCATCTCATCTGTTTTTGTAAACTTTATCACAATGACTTAATTTAAGCGTACAAATTGACCAATTTACATGTATGTTTCTTTAGGTAACGTGTACTTTTTGTTTCATTCTTGGTCGTCTCCTGTGAGGAGACTGTGAAGTTGTTCTGATGACATGTGTTTGTACGTGGGCAGGTCTTGTTAATGTTTTACCTATTTTGTACCATTTGTTTGATTGGCATAAACTGGAGCCTAAGAAACAATTAGTAGCATTATTGTAGGTTTTTTTCCTAATCTGGAATTAAAATCTCATGTTTTGGTTTGCAACATAGGCATAAATCTGTGACACAACTATCAGTAAATCTGCACACTGTTAAAACTTGTATCTCAAAAAGTTTACAAGTAGTTTTTGCTTTTTTGTGGTAATTTTTTGTTCCAAGTGTTTTTTAAAGAAATTTTCTGTTCTTATTTTGACATATAAATGATACTATGAACTGCAAAGATTGACACCAATGTACATGTAAAATATTTTGACTTTCTGACAAAAATCTTACAACGTGCGCAACGTACGATGCACGCAACCAGTCACCATCAGACCAAGTCGTGTGCACAATGTACTTACACAGTGTGGTCAATGTTTGTCCTCCCTGCATTTGCCACATCTTCCCCACATTTTTAGAGAAACGTAGAGGCCATGGCGTCTCAAAAATGTACAAATAAAAAAAGAATGGCATGTTGTGACCAACGCTTTATTCATACATATCACCTCATTTTGTCATTCGCCTTCTCACTAGTTTTTAACCAAACCTAATACCTCCCACCTATATCTTTTGTCCCATCATTCTCATATTTTCTGCCATACATTTGCATACCTCCCATTTCTCATGCCACCCTTCTTCCTCGCATCTTGCATACCATTCAACTTCTCAACGCCATCCCATCACACATTCCATGACACCGATCCATACTAATTCATCACACACAAAAAACACATCATCCCCGGGTAATACTAGTCATTATTTTGCATCATATTGAATAAAATCGCGAGCTGCCAACGGCATACAGTTATTGTCTTAATCAAATGTGTTCACTGACCCAATCCTTGATTTGTCACTTGAAAAAAAGACTTAACAACACATTGGCACTTCTATCGCAGCCACTACGCTCATCCGCCAGCCCGCCTGATGATGTTCGCTTAAGACATCATAAGAGCAGACGTCAACTGGAGTGCTTTTTGCCTTAAAGACAAAACTCTTACACATAAAGCTTTTAATACAAACAAAAACAGATAATAATGAGTAGTTAGGTATGTATGCTCTTCTTATAACAACTTCTGTTTTGATAGGAAAAGTGGCTTTGTCAAAGGAAAGCAAAAGTAGAATGTCTTTTATAGATTTGGACAGTGAAAATATGTTGATAACAAAAAGGGCTGACATTACTATATAAGGTGAACTTTTATCATTTATAGATTTAGACAAGTCAAAATTTGTGAATAACAAAAGGTAGATATTATGTAGGAATTGTGATATTGCAAATGTGTGTTTTTTAATATATGTCATAAATACTTGAAAATCAAAGTTTTTATCTTTTGTTTTGGTCTTTATTATATAGAGGGTTCAATTAGTTGCTGGGGTATTTTCACTTGTAGTGATTTAATAATCCAAGCTTTAATTTCTTATATGTCATGTAAAAATGTCCTGTTTTCCCTGTGAATCGAACCCCTAACCCCTCGCATCCATATCTAATGTCCAGCTATGGCAAGCCACCGAGTACATGGCCTGCTTCAGCAGAACTTTTGTGCCCATACATATAGCCCCCATCGATGACCTATTCGGACTTAGATGAATTTCTTGATTTTTGCTTGTTGGATTTTGTTGGATGCTCAGGCAGTTTCGGGTTATTAGTTTCAAAACATGAAAGACTTATCTTTGGAAATTTCTTTGCCCTTTGCTACTGTCTATAGTCTTTACAGCCAAAGGTCAGAAAACAAAAATAAAGATAGATAATAGAAATATTTTCAAGCTAAACAAACAAACAAATATAGCAAAGCAAAACTTATGACTTGATTATTATCTTTGCCAAGTTGTAAATTATGGTTGTTGGCTATGTAATAATGAGTACACTCTACGAAGAAGGCATTTGAATAAGAAAACAAAGCAAGAAACGGGAATAAATTAGTTGAAATAATGTCAAGGATACAGCACGATGGGATGGAATAACTGTGCGTTAATTGAGGACAAACCACCTTTGTGTAATTTCACATTCAATTGCATCAGCGCAAGCGGAAAAATGCCTTTTCAATCGTTTAAAGTGAGCTGTGAGCATAGTCTCAAATTACGCTTTTACCAAATTGATTGTATGATTGTCTTCTTAAGTTGAAAGTGAGTGAGAAAGAATTCTATGTACTTTACATCATCATGAGGTTCGGAATTTACAAAGGTTTACAAGGAAACGGGAGGAAATGTGTTCCCATTTTGGCACAGCTCTTATCAAATATATACTTTCAGATGTTGTATAACAAAAATCTTTGTTCATGTGAGGTTCTATGACAGTGGTTTAGAACATACGGCTTGTAGATGAAAGGTTGTCGGTTCTAGCCCTTGTTTCGGGCTCTCAATATTGTTCAATTTAGTGTATACCATGTCTGGTACTCTCCGAGTCAACCTAAAATCTCAGTGATATTAGCTTTTGCCCAGGTGCTGCCCAGCCTCATTGCTGGGTGTGTGGGAGGGGAGATCAGGGGAATGGTCAAGTTCTATGTTGGTTCAAGTCCTTGTTCTGTGTTTGTTGGCCTGAAGTGTATAGTATTTTTAGAAAGATTTTCTTTATCTACCTTGTTCCACCCAACCAAGTAAATTAAGTGGGTACGGATATATAAAAAGAACATAAATCACCGCTATGTGTGGAAGAAGGTACCCCAACATTATGTAACACAGTATAGTGAAGATGGTAAAAAACGGTAAGGAAAGCTTCAGTGGCATGTCCTTAGAACTGCCAAAAGTATAAGATTTAATTCAAAATTAATAAAGAAAAAGGATTTTTACACATGATTGAGAAGGGAGAGATTTGGTTGCAGCTTGACTCCCCAATTTGGTTACATAGCTAGCTGTTTTCTGCTACATTATTTTGAGTGTGAAAGTATTCGAGAACAAAAGTGTTATGTTGGCATTTAACGTCAAGTGGATTATCGCAGTACAGTATCAAATGGATTTACATGTGAGTTTTGAACCATGGTTGAAATGATCAAGACACAAATGCAAAATCCAGGGATCAATTTGTAATTATTCTCTTAATATCAGTTATCTGTGGATTTTACATAACATACATAACCTTGCAGCGGACACCGACCGGACATCGGCCGATGACTGGACTGTGTTCTTGTGGAGACCAGGAGTGTCTGTGAGCAGTATAGACACCGAAAGTATTTAACTCAGAATTAAAACCTTGCAGCTCGTTAACAATAATATGAATATAAGTTCTCAAAACATATCCAGTATACTCACAGTGTTGAGCTATGATGTTTCGAGACCGTATGGCTGGTCTCTTGATCACATAAGATGGCTTCTGTGACGTCCAGGTCCAGTGTTGCCAGTTGGTTCCCGGATGATGTGGTCATATACGTGGTTTAAATTGAAAGCTGCGCCTCCCTCGTTGTTCGTAGCTTAACAATGTCTTAAGTTATGTTCCATTAACAACCGGTGGCCGACGGGTGACCGACCGGGCAACGCAAGCATCACTGATATCATGATGTCATACCAATGTCATACTGCTGTTTCGGCATTGCGGCTTCTCTCCGATTACCAGACATTGTTCGGCTGCAGACTGGTTGTTATGTGACCATAGCGTCAACAGAGATCATGAGTTGCGACAGGGCAGCCTGAACTTGTTGCGGCTGGATGATGTTAGGCAGTTGGTAAAGGGCACACCATTAGATTTCCAGGGGGGGAGAAGGAAGTTGGGTTTGGGGTTGACTTTTTTTCGCGCCCCATTCGGGAGCAAATGTTTCCCTGGAAATTACTGTTTTTCTGCCTATTCCATGTTCAAGGGGGAATTTTTGTTCATCTGCCTATGGAGGGGAATTTTTTTCTTCAAAAAAACTTCCTGCTTCCCCCCCCCCTTTGAAATCTAATGGTGCGTCCCTAAGTAAAGGACAGGTAACCAGCGGTATAGACGGCAAAACATAAAAAAAATACAAGAATAATGAAATTTACAACTTTTTCTAATAGCAATTATTCAAAACTTTTTATATAACCCATGGTTCAACTGAATGCATCAGACAAAGATAAGAAAAGTTTAATGCAGATTTTTGTTATTATGAATTACCATTTTAATAAGGTTATAATCAAATTGTGACGCAAATGGGCAAAATTGTCTTTCCCTGAAAGACGTCAGTGTCATTGACAATTTAAGTTTCTTTTATCGCTTATTATTCGTTAAGACAAATACTCAGTCTTTGCTTTATGCAATTATAGATTCAAACAATAATACCGCTTGATCATCGGCTCAATTGTACTCAACAAATGGACGGGTATAATTGATTTACAAGGAATAAAAATAAAAGCTTCTAAATGATATTAGTGGTGTTGACTCGTAATCGATACAATAGAGTATATGAAGACACAACTAGACTATAATGAAATCAACATGGAATTAATCGCGCCAAATCGTTAAAAGACTTGTTTGTGTTGTGTTTTTCCCCCATCCTGTTCTTTTGTATACTCAGCGAATCTTATAGAATTTGACAGGCCGTCACTGCCAAATTACTGTTACTTTTCACCATTATTAAATCAAACGCAAGTTGCTTGTACTCCTTAAATAAACGGCTAAATCTTTAGAGACAGACCTCCTGAGCTGTAATACAACAATAATGAACCGTTGATGG
>JXSR01S033087.1:19470-31006 GCA_000969725.1 Ophiothrix spiculata | reverse complement strand
CAACAAAATGTAGGTTAAAATGCAAACAATTTTAGTGAGTGTGCACGTATACCCACCTTTCCACTAAATACCCCCCTCGGCAATAAATTTATCATTCAAAATCAGTTGAGCTCCTCATGGTTGCCTTAGCACGGTCAGGATAGAGCACTTCAGGGGAAAACTGACTCCATAGCGATATCGCCATGATATAGATACTATGCAAATTAGTTAAGAGATCTTAATGATCAGTAGAATGTATGGAGTAGGATGCATAAACTGAGTCAAGCAAACAGCTACCTCTTTTTCAGCATATGACATTTGAAACCAATGATCATATAGTGCTAGGAAGATACAGCTGATATAATATTTAAAAAGACCGACGTACAATTGTACTTTTTCCTATCACATTAATCAGGTCAGGCAATTGAATACGCTAGAATAAGAACATCCCAACTCCATGAGCTGCCTCCTGTTAAGTTATGTAAAATATAAATGCATATTAATCTCTGAAAATGCTTTCAAATCACTAGAAAGCATTTCCATGTCTTTATCCCAATCATAGTGTCACATTTGACCTTGTAGTTGACCTTGTAGTTGACCTTGTAGTTGACCTTGTAGTTGACCTTGTAGTTGACCTTGTAGTTGACTTTGTTAGACATTGTTAGATAATTTTCATATAGTTGCAGAGGGGAGCTCGTGGAGTTCGGATGTTCTTGTAATGGCTGTTTAAATATAGCAACAATGTACTATAACAATAATCTAACAATGTCTAAACAAGTCAACAACAGGGTCAAATGTGACAACATGATTAGGATATTGACATGGAAACACTATTTTAGTGATGTGAAAGCATTTTCAGAAATTTGTATGCATTCATATTTAATAAATATAATGAACAGAAGGGAGCTATTGGAGTAGGGATGTTCTTATTCTAGCGTATTCAATTGTATATTGATTGCATAATTCCATACTCCACCATGTTACATACAGTGAATGCTCTATTTCACCAATTGGAAAAAGGACAAAGCTCCAATTCAAACACTGTTTCATGGTGCTGGATTTTGTTGGTTCTTCGAAAAGAAGCCTCAATTTAATTAATCAACAATTCGCATACAATGTTTTAACAATGGATTTAATTCTAAAGCATGATGTATTTATTATGATGTTACATTTTTGTTTCGTTTTTTACACATTAGAATAAAGCATCGTCCTTGTCATTCATATTTTCTGATTGCCATCATTATCATGGCTAGAGAGAAAATACAATTTTTTGGAATCTAAATAATAACAGAAAAGGATACAAAAACTTGAACAAAAGTCACGTTTAAAAAGATATCATAATAGACTTTCAATATTTTGCAATTCCTGACATAATTACAAAATACAAAATCATTTACAAACGTATATGATGATGAAAATTGCAATTGATGTGCCACAATTCAATTACAGCCAATCTCTATGGATTATGAATCATGTTTCAGTTTAATCAATATCAGTAGTCTGAAGTTACAATTGAATACGCCAGTACAAGAAAAAAACAAACTCCAAAAGCTCCCTTCTGTAAAAATAAAAATTCATCAAAATCTCTGAAAATGCTTTCACGTCACTAAAAAAGTATTATGATGTCTATATCCCAATCATAGTGTCACATTTGACCTTCTATGTGACTTTTTTTGGACATTGTTAGATAATTGTTATAGTATATAGTTGCAGAGGGGAACTCATGGATTTGGGGTTTTCCTTGTACTGGCTGTTTAAATATAGCAACTAGGCCCTATAACAATTATCTTACAATGTCTAAAAAAGTCAACTACAAGGTCAAATGTGACACCATGATTGGGATATATACATCGAAATACTTTTTAGTGATGTGAAAGCATGTTCCAGAGATGCCACTCATTGGTGTTCAAAAAATCTGAAATCATGAATCATGTTTTCAATAATACATACTTTGAAAGAATGTGAGAAACCAAAATTGCCTATACTATTGTACACGAAACAACCAATAAAAAAATCTGAATTTAGGCTTAAACTAATTGAAAAATTCTGAATTCAGAATTTATTCTGAAATGTGGCATCTCTGATCATTGTTCAGAGATTTGTATGCATTTATATTTTGTAAGTATAATTAACAGAAGGGAGCTATTGTAGTTGGGGTTTTCTTGTACTGGCATAATCAATTCATAGCTATGTGGTTAGATCACTTTTGCCATAAAAACAGCATTTGATTAAAACATCCATGACAATAAGTAAGATCAGAAACTGTTTATCATATGAAATGGTCATTCATCTCTTAGGCCGCATAAAAAAACAAAGTTGTTTCTCGTTCCATCCCTCCTCACTTTTTGGTGCCGCACCATTTTTTTTTTCAAAAATGCAAAAAAGTTGTTGAAAATTGAGCTAAATCGTTTAAATATCAAGACCCTGCTTTCCCTTTTGATGTTTTTATTGTTGAAATTGTCATTAAACCAACATTTATCCATATAACATAGAGTTAAAAGACAGCAACTGAATGTGCAGTCAACATCTACCAAAGGTAGAAAAAACCACCTCCTTCCCTCACATTTTGAGAAACCTTTGGACGAGAAACAACTTGGTTTTTTTTATGTGACCTTATCTTTCTATAAGAGTGACTGCTTAATTCCCAGCACAAGTACATATATGTATGAGAAATGACACCAATCTGGTGTACGCACACTGCACATAATTTCAAAGATAGTTATTAACGTGATGTATATCTCTGGCATCCGAGACACTACTACATCACCTCTCTATAGGACTTGTTATAGTGTCAAAGAATATACAGTACCTTGTGCTACAATATACACACAGTATGTGTGTACATGCCAGCTCTTTAACGGCTGAGATGCTTCATTATTTTAGAGGTATAATCGTCAGTATATTATAATAAGGGTTTTGACAAAGCCCTGTTTCAAACAATTTCATGTGCTGGTTTTTGTTGGGTCTTCGAAAACAAGCCTCAATTTAATTAATCAACAATTCGCATACAATGTTTTAACAAGAGAATGGATTTAATTTTAAAGCATGACGTCTTTATCATGATGTTACAATTTTTTGTTTGTTACACACTGGAATAAGACAAAGTCCTTATCATTCATATTTTTGATTGTCATCATAATTATCATGTCCAGAGAAAAATATCCAAATTTTTGGAATCTAAGTATAAACAGAAAAGGACATAAAAGACTTGAATAAAAGTGATGTTTAAAAGGATATTATAATAGACTTTCAATATTTTGCACAATTCCTGACATATTTTACTATAATAATAATACAAAATCATTTACAAATGTGCATGATGATGAAAGTTGCTATTGACATGAAATGATTAAATTACAGTCATCTTTATGGATTATGAATCATGTTTCAGTCTAATCAATACCAGCAGTATGAAGTTACAAATCGACAGCTACGGTCAGATCTCTTATACCATATGAAATGGGCCATTCATCTCTATCTATATAAAGAGTGACTACTTAATTCCCAGCACAAGTACATATGTATGAGAAATGACACCAGCTTGGTGTACGCACACTGCACATAATTTCAATGATGGTTATTAACGTGATGTATTACTCCGGCATCAGAGACACTACTAAATCACCTCTATAGGACTTGCTACAGTGTCAAAGAATATACCTTGTGCTACAATATGCACATACAGGAAAGTATAATGTGTGTAAATGCTTCATAGAGGTATAATCGTCTGGTATATTATATAACTTAAGGTCTTTTCTCACAGATGCAGTTGCTTACGATGGCAGGATAACAATTTTTTTCATAAATAATAAAAATTTTAAAAATTGTTTGCACCTGTTTTGTATACGCAAATTTCAATGCACAATGAAGGCATACTTTCCTAACGCGTTAGTTTAATCATGCGCTGCATCATACATATTCGGGAAATTATGCAGACGCAGGTGTGCCAACAAAGTAATCAAATTTTATTGAGAAAAATGGCTAATATGGTGACCCCTTTTTCTATTTCAGCATTTTGAAGTACCCCAGTATTCAAAAAATGCTTTAACATAATGTAAAAATTAACAAAATCATTGGAGCATGTATTATTATTTTACAAGCACATAATGATCGACTTTTTCAAGCTTTCCCTACACTTTGTGTAGTAAATCGGGTGAATTTTTGGAGAAAATATGTACTTTGAAATGTCTGAATCTCAAAAATGAGCATGGTGACCTATTATCTTTATTTCAGGTTCCTTATCTGCACAAATAAATCTACCTGTACTTTTAAAGGAAATCGATGGATATTTTGCATCTGTGAGATTACCCCGTAAGAATTAGATTTTGCTTTACAATCTGATTTTGATGTTTTATTTGATGACAAGAGTTTGATCAGCTTTTATGATTGGATATGTTTTAGTTTGGTTGGATTTTGATTACCACTTTAAAACTAAACATGACAGACTCAAATTTGCTACAATTCCTTACGATATTTTACTTTTTAAAACAATCTCATTCTGAGCTTCCTATAAACATTTCTTAATGCATTATTTTTCAAAATATTTACTAGTGCATCTAATAGTACATAATCCTTTAATATCTACAAAACATTTAGGCTCTCAGAACATTTTACTACAATTCCCAAGTTAACATTTTCAATTTACTTGTACAATAACCCATTCTACTCTTCATCTCATCTGCACATTACTGAAGCACCATGCCCCCAGAGTGTGGCCGTGGCAACTATTACTGGTTGCTGTACCGTATCGTAGTGGTGCTCCGGCTGCGTCACGTCCTACACCGCATCTGGCATGCCGTTGGAAAAATACAACTTCCGGGATGGTCACTAAAATTATATTCCTAATCAGTAAAAAAAATGAAAAAATCTATAAAAAGTGGGGTTCACGGGCGAACCCCAGCGGATTTGGAATAACATAATTATGTTTATTACTATAGACCATATCGATAATTGACCTACTCCCGCCGTTGTTGGGGTAAATCCACAGAATCGGACGGGGAACGGAACTCAGAGCGAGAGCAAGTAGTGTGTTTATCATACTTGGCCTCGTTCTGATTCCCTGTCTGGTTCTGTGGATTTACAGCATCAACGGCGGGATTATGTCAATTATCGATACGGTCTATAAGAACACTTTTGTAATTTTTTGAGGAAAGGTAAAAAATTTTTTTTTTTTTTTTTTTTTTTATTTTTTTTTTGGGGGGGGGGGTAATATTTTCTTCAATACACGACCCAATAGAAATACACATAAAACGTTTCCTAAATTTGTGTTTTAGAAATCCCTCATCCCTAAATTTAGTGGCTTCTATTAATCGTGTCCTATACCGCCTGCATTTTTATCTCATCAAATTGGGCACACTTTAGAATCAACTCAGCTTTCTCTCTCTCTAATTGAACTCAGTTTGATGTCAAGTAATTCAATAAGGATCATCTTTCCAAAACAAAATGGTGGCAATTTACATGTAAATTGGAGATGTTTAACAGCTGAAAATGTTCAAAGATTTAATCTCCTACTTTCTGTATATTTTTGTTGTTTATTTTAAAAATAAGGTTCAATGAACAAAGAAATTGCATTTTCTTGTAATACATTTTAAGGGGCACTGGATAAGTTCACCATTTGGAATTTTAGTGGTAATAATTTCAGAATGCAAAGATTTATTGTCAAATTCAATCACCATATATCAAAATATTTAGATATTCTTTGATTATTAATTATCTTTGGCGACACTTAAAATAATGTCCTCTAGAGTTGAAATCTTAAAATCGGCTTTATTAGGAGATCAATTGTAAAATGGAAATAACTGTTGATATATCTGCAATCTCAGAAGTAAAAACAATGTTTTACAAACATAACTTGAAACTCTCAACATTACAGCATTTTTTACTTTGACATTTTTTTACTTTTTGATCAAATTTTTCACAATATTTGGTGGTTGACAGTTTATTATTAAACATACCAAGCGTAATTCATCTAAGGTGGAATTTTGAAAAGGTGTGTATTCTGATCACTGTCACTCAAAAAGTCAAAATGGTTTTTTTGATACAGATGAAAGTGCATATTTTTCTTATAACCCCTGTAAATTTTCACGACCATATTAGGCTAATGAAACTTGTTACCCGGTTTCCCGTAACATTTTTTTTCTGATCATAATGAGGCAACATTTTCATTATTCATTACTTCCCGTTTTCCATTTATCACAAAAAACATTATTTTCTGTGAGGTTATTTCAGAATAAAAAAATGTTTGGCCCGGGACAGCTGGGTGGACACTGGACATTGACTTGAAGTAGCCCCCATGAAAATTGCAATGTAACAAAGATAATGATTTTTATGCACCTCAAACAATGTATTCATTGAACCAAAAATGAGAAAAAGACAATTTTTAGCAAATAATGAATTTTTTATTGAATCTGGTTCACAAAACGCGGGGGTAATTTCATAACGCGGGCGGGTGACGAGAAACCGGTAATCGAGTTTCATTAGCCTTATGATTAGTTGAAGAGATATGGTCAAAATATTGCCAATTGAAATTACTGGAATATTTTGTTAAGAATAAATATCCAGTAGGTTTCTATGGGCCACTCTCAGACATATTATTGCCTGTAACATGTTTTTTGGCTGAAGGTATACAGATGAAACTTGACAACTGCTTCATGTTTGTGATGACCCTTCATTTGAATATGCAAAAAATATATGTTAAATTCGTCACCAGATCAAAATACTTAGCTTTTGCTTAAATTAAAAAAAAAAAAACAGTGCTCATATTACAGAAAATTTTCTGCTACAAAATCATATTATGTATCTGAACCATCTGCAGGCAAAAAATTGTACCTCCATATATTCAGAATATGGAAAGCTAAAAGAGTAACATGAACAAACAAGTTCTGTTGGTAGTATTTGATAAGGATTCAACTTTGGATGGCTGTGACAACACAAATCCAGAGTCAGCAAAAACAACTGATTGGGCAGACCAAGGTAACTGGGTCAGGTCTAGGGTTATGTTTTGTCAAATATTGTAAAAATAAAGCCCAGGTGGAAGAGAACTATTATATATATAGATGTGTCATAGTCATGATAAGCAGTAGACAACATCACTGTATCCTAGCAAACTTTGATTCAATTATTTGTCCCAGGTAAATATCAAATCACCAAAACAAACAGTTGCAATAACCATAACACTTGGCTAGTATTTGTTCTTGCAAAAAGTTGTAACTCTATGACATTGGATAATACATCTAAGTTGTATTTCATTTTCCACACAGAACCTCAGGTCCCTGTGCTTTTATTTCTCTTGAGACCACCGGCCTATAGAAATTAAAAGATACAAATTTAAAAAAGAGAATTATACAAGGAAGAAGAAATCCTATTTAAACCAATTGGTTTTTACCTTCATTCAAAATGTATTTCAATACTTTTAATCTAAGGGCTCTGTCACACATCACGAAACGTACGAATAACGAACTAATAACGTACACTGGTTTTGTCATTGGAATACATGTAATATCGATTTCCAAACAAGTTCGTTATTAGTACGTTATTCGTACGGTACGGTGATGTGTGACACCGCCTTAAACATAAAATGAGTCAGGTCCACATTGTTGTTTCAGTTATATATTTTCTTGCAATTGTTAAAAAAATAAAATGCTATGTTATGTTACGTTACGTTACACTACGCTACGTTACGTTACATTACATTGCATTATGTTACGTTAAGTTATGTTAATTTACGTTAAGATACGTTACGCTACATAACGCTACGTTACGTCATGTTTTCAAAACAAAATTGTGAAAATTTGTGCTGCTTTATTGTGTAAAATCTACCTACCTCTAATAAATGCCCACCCATGTTTTGGATAACTAATCACTTGAAAAGAATGGGAAAAGTTGTGTTTTAAAATTAACATTAAACTTGGCACTACACAAGAAAGTTTACCATTTTGTTTAATTCTGTGCAACTGCATTTCTGGCACAACTTTTGAAAATAATCACAATAATAATTATGATCACCTTAAAAATAATCTGTTGCCTGTTCCATAATCATTAGTCCACACATTTAAAAATTTTCTTCAAACACTTCATAAACACAAATCTTTACAATATTGGTAATTATGTATAAACTCAGTAATTCCAACTTGGGATTTAATGGCTTCACAATTTTATGTCTAAAATATTTGTTCCAATTTCTATGCTATTTTGTATTCTGAAAGCAAACAGCCATATTCTTTGTTTCAAGTAAAAGCTGAAAGTGCAGTGTTGATTTTGTCGTATTGTATTTCTGTCTTCAGGTAGCACAGTGAGGCTACTTTTGGGACGAGACACAAATCTAGGACACTAACACTTTTACCTTGTTTTTTAAAATACAACAGCATTTTTAGCAAGTCTAATCTCAAACCGATGCATGCTGAGAAAGTATAAGAGTTCTAGTATTCTATGCATTTGTAAAAACCCCACTCTAGGCTTGTTCAATTCCTTGGTTTACAAATTGTTAACAAATTATTAACTCTGGTTTTGTAAAATTAGCATATTTATAAATCGTTATTCCTTTTCATTGCGTCCACCAGTCCACGTAAGGCTACTGTGTGGCCTATTCATATTACAAATCATTTAGATAGGGAATTTATGATTTTGTAAACCAATTACCAATTATTCAAATTCTAGTGCTTTACTAACTGTGTATTCATTTTTGGTAATCTTCTTAAAGTTTACAATAGAAAATGGATTTGTTTACAAGACAAAATTTTCACCTAAGTAGTATTTAATGGTCAGTAACTTCAGACAAAGAAGAATTCCAGGCAATCATATCATGATTGCACTTCGCCACCGAAAAATGGCACTGGGGGACTAGTCGGCATCATATTACAATTAGTTAGCAAAAACTGCTGACTTTTTCTTTGTTTGAAATTGAGCAATTTAAAAATATGGATTTAAACTAGCCTTCTGTTTTTCTAAAGCTCTCTTTTGGTCATCCTTCCACTGTTCAATTCTATTTTACATTTGTTTGTACTTATGGAGAAAAATAAACTGAAACTGAAACTGAAACTAAAGAAGAACTGGCATCATGTATTCTTGAGATTCTGTTTTAGAGTTTGACAACATGTCGTTAAAATCGTCTTTTTAATACTGCACTTCAGTGAGACAGCCAGATTTTCCACATAGGGGATGGGGAGGCAAACTACACACACTCATAAGACACTTTCAACTGACATGGCAAACTGGCAATCGAGCACAAAGTTACACCCACAATTTTTTACATACCTTCACAGTTTCAAATTAAAAAAAACATAAATAAAAAGAGCCATACATTTTTTAATTTTTAAAATATCTAAGTATTTTAGCCAACAAATGCAAACAAATAAATACTGTAAATTTCTAGATATACCATCATATAGTGGCATAATTGCCCCCCCCCCTTCCTCCAGCTTAGCCACTGCTTCAATTTCATCTCTTAATTTCCTGAGTCTCATATGTCTCATGGATTCACTTGTGTTATCATCAATATATTACTCCTTTGATGAAACATTCAACAAATTTGGATGTGCTATATCAATCTGTAGATTTGCTAACTGATCAACAAATTATCAACCAAAAATTTGCTAAAGTGTTAAGAAATATGATCAACTTGAGAAACAAGTAGTAAAAATCTAGAAAAGAACACAAAAGACCTAATCTTCTTATCAATCAACTCATGTCAGAATAACCAAATATGACTTCAAGGGACTAGCCTAGATTCTACCTAGAATTAAAAACTTATGGAAATACTCTAAATATAGCTAAAAAGTATAGTAAATCAAAAAAACTGCAAAAATTTACATACAAATGGCTCAAATTGAGAGAGAACTATATATATCGTTCTTTGATGTTGGTGTGACTATCCTGTGTTTCCTAAATCCAAAATTTGTACCTCAGTTTGATTAACCAGATAAAAGATCAAACAAAGCTCCTAGATATTATTTAATACATATTAAAAGAGAAACATTTCATCAAAACTAATTTGTTTGGCCATCACAGGTGTAGAAACAAGATTTTTTCAGTTTTCAAACTAGAAACACTGCTTTCACACCACTTTTTTCGCCAGTGAAAAAAATAAAGTAGGTAAAGAATTGCTATTTTCACCAATATTCCTCAAAATCATGGAAAACTGCTTGTAGGTTTTATTACTATAAACATGTTCTATCAATTAAAGTAAAAACATATGTAGGTAAAAAATTAGTGGGAAGAATCCAGGCCAGTCCCTTTAAAATGCAAAATGTGGCTCACTGAATCAATGTGACATTGAGTAAAAATCAAATTTTCCTACAACTTTCAGATAAAAATTAAGTAGTAATCCTCCCACTTAAGTAGCATTAATGTCAATGCTAGGTGCTTTATCAACTCCTGTAGTCACGCCACTGAGATCCATCACTTTATTGAGTTACCTGTCATGTTTTCATTCCCTTGGTAATTGCTACCTCAGATGAGAGCTTAAACTTTAATGGCAGAATATTAAGCGTCTTTCATAAGCGTATGTTGAAATTTTATCTTCATCAATAACATAAGGTATGTTTTAGTGAATACTTAAATGGAATAGGTGTAATCTTCTTTGCATTCACTTGGTACCTGTTTAATCGATGAATATTCATGATCATATATGTGAGGGGACATGATCATTATTAGCAGGCATATCTGGATTGTAAAACCAAAGTCGATTTCATCCGACCACTAATTATTTTGTCAAGTGTCATCCTTGCTTTATCTGGAAAAGTATTGCTACATATAACAAACACAAATGACTCTCAGTAATAGTTAATTTATGGGTATATATTTGATTTATAATACACATGTATCAAATCTATGACTGTGTAGTTTCAGCAAAATTTGGGAGTACTATATAGACTTTTGGACAACATAACTTCATGTGTAACTTCAACGAAATAAAATGACTCATTCTTGTTATTAGTCTCAACAGATCTTACTTGGGACAACAAATTGCACCGGAGTTCAGCAGCTATTACAAAAAATTCTGAATATTTGAAACTGAAATTAAGTGGAGCAAGTTCTATTTCAGAGTGTTTTAACACAAACTTGAAGTGAACTCATCCAGTCTATAAAGTACATCAACTCCATTTATAGCTTATGGGACTTCCATCAATTTGAGGGAAACATCAATGTCTGATTGAACAATAAAATAGATCACCCCATAATACTACAAAGCTTACATAATGCAACTTGAGCATAATCTATGATGTTGACATAAATATTCCTAAGCCGATAACTAAAATTTACAAACTTTATCGCTCACTTTAAGTTGTAACATTATCATATTCAATGCTAAACCGTTTTTCAACAACATAAATAAAATCACTACCAATTTTTCCTACTAAAATTCGAGCATAAAGATTTGCACAAATATAATGTGTATTTGTGACGTACAACGCAAGATTACAGCAATTTGAGGCACTGCTGAACTTTGTATATTAAATGCCTTAAGTCAAATTGCACACAATCTAACTGCCACTAAGTGTATTGTCATGTTACCTAAATTGAAAGATTTAACAAGATTCTGCGATATTGAATTTTCCCA
>JXSR01S033080.1:16064-30593 GCA_000969725.1 Ophiothrix spiculata | reverse complement strand
CAACTCAATATTATTATATTAACAGCAATGAATGTTGATTTAAGAATACAATGCAGTATTAAATTGTGAAATCTCGAAATTGTAATTTTTAAATGCCTACATTGTTGTGATTGATCAAAGTTTTCAGTATGTGGTTTTAAAAATCAACGTTTCCAGTAATTAAGGACAATCACAGTGATAAATTTCACCAACAGAATCAGGTTTGACTGAGTGACAGGACAGTTTCAACAAAATGTATGGGTTTCAAAGATGTGAAAATGCAATGCAACATAAATACATACAGTGGAACCCCATTAACACAAAATCACTGGAGCCCAATATTTTAATTATGTTATCAGGATTTCGTGTTCTTCCACCCACTTCACATAGTAAATGAACTTTTGGGACTCTCACTATCAGAGTTTTTGTGTTGATAGATTGAGTTTTGCCTGATTTAGTAAGTTTTTAATGTGTTTTGTCCATGGCAACACATTAATTAATTAATATTTCCAACCTAGATTTTTTGGCAGGTCAGTCAAGAAGATTTTAGATAAAAGAAAAATGGTGGTCATGCAGCGACCATTTCAAGGAAGGATTTGAAGATGAAATCGCATGGAGTAACATTTTCGTTAGTTTTCATCCCTGTTGGTGGAAACTTATTACCTTGATCATCCTTAGCATAACAGTGATGTCCTTATCTACAAAAGAGATTTTAATGATGGTAACTCGAGGTTACTTTTGGTTTTATGGCATCTTGATACGCTGAATTTTCAACATGTTACAAAAATGTCCTTTTCAGGAGAGATATAATATTTTATGATGCAAGTCATTACTAGAGGGATGTTCAATTTTCATATGATAAGGCATGTTTTACATGTCAAAATTTCTTGTTTAATTTTCAATCTTATCTGATGATTTATTTAGATCCCAATTTTTTAAGGTTCATGCACAAAACAGTAGTAAGTTAGTCTTGGGGTTAGTAAAATGCAACTCCTTGAAAAATACTGTGGAAACTCTTTATAATGAAGTTGCTAAGGACAGACAAATTACTTCTTTATATCCAAAATTGTGTTGTATCAGGGTTTTAAAAACAATAAAAAACAAGGAAAATTAGTTAAAATGGTACAGGAGAAATGACTCTTTATAACAAGGTTTTTCTTATATTAGATTTCGTTATAATGAGTTTCTGCTCTTATACTGATTTCATACTCCTGTAGTTTTGCAGTTTTGTTGCTGCGTGACGTATATTTTTTGAAAAAACTTGCCGCTTCCGGTTGGCGTAGCGGCAAGGCTACATGTCGCTTAGATAATCGATATGGGGAAAATGTTGTCGCACGACAAGATTTTTCAAGTTGAAATAAATTCAACTTTGGGAGCGACGTGAAGCGGCAAAGTGACAAAACTGCAAAGCTACAAAAGTGTGAAAGGAAGCAAGCGACAAAGCTGCAAAGCGACAATAAGTATGAAAGCAGCATAACACATTTTTGGAGTGTATGATAATTTATGTACATGCTTTAAAAGATTTACCAAATTTCTATGATTTGAACATCTGATTGGAAATTGGCTGGTTAGTTCGGGACTACACCATTTTATTCTAAGAATAATTGCAATGTTCTAAAACAGACAAATACATCAAGTAATAAAAGTTTTGGTATTCATCCTCAAACAAGAGCATGAATTATCACTAGATACCTCCCAAACAACAGAGTCCCAAAATGTGTTAATTTCAAATTTCACTTAGTCTGTAACAAACTTATTCCTGTTTTGTGCATATGGGATCAGAGAGACTAAATTTGTACTTTGACTAAACCCAATTTTTTAGGTGGACAAAGTTATTTAACAATACAGACAGGTAAGATTATGTTTACAATACTTCTTATAAACAAGTATGAACAGTTTTGATCATGATTTGACCATTTTATATGAACTTTTGCCAAAACTGCGTCTGTAGACCATTAGAAATTCGTAACAATGGTGGTAAATATCAGCACACTCTACACAAATTCCTAACCATTAGCACCAACGCCATAGCTTATCCACAACAGTTTATATTTTGTTAGATGTACCAACATTTTTTTTGAAATGGTCAATCTCGGGTTACAACCAGACCACTTTGTCTCAACAGTCCAATGTACATATACTTTAAATTGTCATGTCAATTTGTGCAACTGCAGCAAGCAATCTAACTTTATCAAATATCTCGGGCTGAGATCATTTGCCCTTTTGTTTTGTCTATCTCACTTAAGTGGCAATTATTTGTGCACTCACAATAACTTAAACAAATTTTGCAACATGTACAATTATGAAGGACAACACCTACATTTGTGTCCTAGGCATCACACTACATCTATGGCTGTAAACGGTCTTACAACTTTCGTAGGAACAGTTCCAAATATGTTATGAACTTCTTTATGGTCTGCGGATGCGGTTTCGCAAAAAAAAAGAAGATTTTAAGTTCATATTAAATGGTTAAATCATTGTTGAAACACTATTGTTTGTATGATGTATTGTGACCATATCTTTATATGTGACCTGTCATTATATGCGACCCGTCATATCGAAAGGTACCTTACGGTCGGCATAGTAAATTACGAGATACAGGCCATTGAAGCTGAGCAGTCAAAATCACGTCCAAGGTCTAATTTCATCAGAAACGTTACCTTTGAAGTGTATTCTATCATATTAATCAGGTTCCAACATCAAAAACATACGACAAATATTTTGAAAACTGAGATAAAAATCCTTTCTCCATTCAAGTTTTACCAGTACAGAAACTTGAATTTCTCAGAACTCTAGTTTTCTGAAGCAGCCCGATGCCTTTTACCAATGTGGATGTAACTTTGCAATCGAACATCCAATAACCAAAAGCAAGGTGTCATTTTAAAGCCTAAAATATAATCTTACAGATGAGACCAAAAAACTCAATTTTCATTTTGGGAACCAAAAGGTACCTTTCGATACGAAAGGTCACATACAGTAGAACCTCATTATAACGAAATCTGATATAAGAAAAACCCTGTTATAAAGTAGTAATTTTCATGTACCATTTTACTAATTTCTTTTGTTTTTTATTGTTTTAAAAACCCTGATATAACGAAATTTTGGATATAAAGAAGTAATTTGTCTGTCCCCAGCAACTTCGTTATAATGAGTTTCTACTGTATTACGAAGTGAATTCATCATGACAAAAGGACATCCAGGAGGAAACATGTTTTGCTCAATATCTTCTCTTTATTTATAATAATAATAAATATATACAGAATATAATTATAAACAATATGCTAATTACTTTAGTTACATGATGCCAAAGAGGTGCAATGCAAGGTCAATTGGAGCAAATATTTTTTCTTCGCATAACCAAAAAATTTTGAGATTAAGACAACTAAAATTGGAAGATATTTCCATAGATAGCTAACAGTTTTGAATCCCAAATCTTTAAGATTCATTAGCCAAATCAGATTATACCAAAACTCAACACCTACTATAGATGGTTCAAAACTATTGCAGAATATTAAAAAAAAAATATCCAGGTGTTTAATGATACCAAATTTCTATTATTATTGTTGGTGTTTGATCACTACGAAATCTTGGGAAAATCATTGTCCCATAAAATATTGTCAGATGTGCAAACTTGCCAAGGACTTAGTTTCAAGTCAATTCATTTCTTTAAAATTTTTATTGGAATGCAAATTTAGGCACCCACTGATTTAATTCAAGATTTTTTTTTCATAGCAAATAATACTTTTGTCATGTATATACTTGTTTAAGGGCTCTGTGACCTTTCGGCTTCTGTGCACATGGCAAAATTTACTTAGCCACAATAAACCATCTGTCATATGGCCTACTAAACCAACATAGATTTGAAAGATAACTAGTAAGTTACATGATCTGTCAGTCAATCATCTACAGACTTCCACAAAATGAAGCTACCATTCATCATAATGCACGAACATTTTCATAACAACATTTTTGTCATGTCCAGTAACCATTACCTAAACAATATTGTTATTAATGTTTTGTGTAAATAAATCATTTTTAATGCAGGGGTGTGAGAGTTCCTCTTTTCAGCTGATTTCCTCGTTTTTGAAAATTTTCTTGTGTTAAAATTTCAGCTTTTTTATTCATTTTCAGCCCGTTTTTTACCTTTTTCCTGACTTTACGACGCTTTTCCTTGTTTTTATCAACTGGCCTCTCACACCCCTGTTAATGGAACTACAGATTGGTCACAATTTGATTGAACTTCATCCTGCTACCGAACATTTCACAATTCTGTTTTTATACAGACCTAAAGGAGCACTTGCTCTTTGGAAAAATGATGCAAAACAAGGTTATATTGGCAAAAAAAATTGATTTGTAAGTGACTGACATCAACATTTCATACATGCACATATACCAAAGTATACAACTGGCTTCAGAGTCTGGGTTTAAAAACAACAACAACACTATTTTCAGTTGTCATGATAATAAGGCTAATTTGCTCAATCTGTTGCAATGGGTCAATTGTACTGGCAATGTGCTGCTGCATAGCACCAAAAGGACAAACGTGATCAATTTATATGCTTACAACAAAATTATCTTAATGCTGCTAAGTTGAGGTTTTGCATTCGTAAAAGATGGCACCACATGATGGTGTGACAGCCATAACTCGTCATGTGAAAGCAAGAAACATAATGTAGCTAACCTACATTAAAATGCAAAAAAATCCTCGGAATTTGCCTTCCACATGGCTCTTGGAATGGTTTTGTCACCTGAAGAACCATTTCAATAGCTATTTACCAGGACTCTGAAACCATATCACTCAAGTCACAACTAACACAATCATGCAAGATTCATACTGGATGTATTTTTTAGTTAATGAAACTAGAATCATTTTGTGACACTTCTGATTTTTGAGCAGATTACAACATGCAGAAATTGATTGTATTAAATACTGTGTCGATCATTTCCTGCTTGGTTAGTAATATCTGCACAGTGGCACAGACAATATTTTGATTTTCAAGATGTCAACATCTCCAAAAAGTTTATAAACTTTTAGAACCTTTAGAAAGTGCTTGCATGGATGTGTAGTTGTAATTTGATCATGAAAGTGTGCTCTAAACTAAGACTTTCCAAATTTCAATCCACTAAACTTTGAACTGCATATCAAAACAGATTTCCAAACTCAAAATGTTCAATGTTCAAAACCTAATATAACATCCACGTTTCAATGATTTAAAAATACTGAAACCATCTCTGGTACAAATTTAATGAGCTATTGCACCGGGCGGGCGTTTTTCGTCTCCTTGTTTCCTTGGGCAAGAAACTTTACTTGCTCCGTAGTTCAGAAGTCACAAAAAGCCGTTAGTCCCCTGTACGAATAGACTCCTTAATGGGCTATGCATGTCATGTAAGTACTGTGTATCATTCATTGATTGACTGATTGATGGTTAGTGGATTGCATATTGTTAAGCCTAATCATTCACCGTACCAGGGATTCTCAACTTCTTCTAAATGAAATCAAAACTGCAAGCTAAATTCTCTTAGCAGAGATGCCAGTCAGTGTTACCAACATTTCCTGAAATGCTTGTAAATTTCCTGAAAGTAGGTATATTCCTATTCTTTTTTACAGGATAAAGTAAGCAAAATTTCCTGAAATAAGGAAATTTCCTGAAAACTGACATCTCTGTCTTAGAAGTAATTGCCAGGCTCAAAAGGAATAGCATGTGTAAAAAACTGTCGTGCGATGCATCCGTACGTTACTTTTGTTAATCTTGAAGGTATATCAAACATGGGGACATAGAAACATGTTTTATGGAAAAACATTTAAAATTGAGGTATTTGCAATGGCACTGAATACTACCCAATCACTTTACTGCTACTTGCACACGTCTTATAGCTTGCATTCAAAGTGTGAACTTACATAGGCCTTGCTTTTGACTTTCTTTGACAATTTGTATACTAGGCTATTTGTAGGGGGAAAAAATCTCAAAAAGCAGTCTATTGAGAATCCCTGCTTTACACCGATATTTAAAAGAAACTTGATAATATTATAGTTATTCATAAATAAAGTATTTAGACTCTAGAAACTACGCAATCTTACTAATATTTGCTATTTTTATTCAATTTAGAAGGCATGTTAATTATTCAGAACTTATCAGGAAAGAGGGTGGAATCAATTGTCCAATCAGCAGTTAGCATTCCATTTGATTTCAAAGTGGACAATTATATTGAAATGTATTGAACACAGTAAATATTGCCGGAACAGATAAATAATTTTGACATCTTTGGCAAAACCTTTGAATTGAGCAATGACAGATGCAAAGTTGGATCAATTTTTAGGCCAAGCTTTTAATACTTGATTTTAACACCACTGCTGGAATGCTGATTCTCACCTCCTATGCTTATAGTAAGAAATGAATTACCCAAACCCAAAATTAGAATCTAAAGGAAAGCATTCTCCAAAATGTGAGAGGTGCTCGGATGCAATGAGCAGAAAGTCACAAATGAAGATTTTTAATAAATGGCCTAGTAAGTGAAAATGTGGTGGTAAAGTTTTCTTTATGTAAAACGCATCCGTGCATAATCTTTTAACTATACTTTTGAGTAAGTTTGGAGAGTCAATAATGCCAGAGGTGTAATAATTATTCACAGTTAATTGATCACTATTGCAATTATACTATTACAATCTAACAATTACAGCGTGGTGTACAGGGGTTGCCTTAACACTTTTAAATCCACAGGACAGAATAACCAGTAAGTCTCAAAATCCACAGGTCCTTCACTAAATTTACAGGTCCTTCAGAAGGACTTTTTATTCCAAAATCAGTGACAGCCTAAAGAAACGATCAGACCGAAGGACCATCTCATTGCTGAACTGGTCGGTCCTTCAGAAATTCTGTCGGTCGGGACAGACGGTCCGGCGGTAAAGTCGAACCCTGGGTGTAGATGTATGCACACATCTGACGGGCAATCCTTTACTTGAGTTGGAATGTTTTATGTTAGAGTAGGGGTGTACGTTTTTCCAATGATGATGTCTATTGTGTTTTGACAAATAATTGACTTCATTCTTGATCTTAAAATGTCTCAAAGTTTTTGCCTCATTCTTCGGGGGTGCCCATTACGAAAATGTACGCCCATCCATTATGAGACGATAGATGACAGAAAAAACAATAAATAGTATCTTTTATTCTCTAACCACATGTTGCTATTTAAGCTATTATAATCTAAATGACTAAATTGTGAGTGGAGTGCTGATGAATAGTTTCAAAAAAAAATTTCAAATTTTTTAACCTGATTTGCAACAAATTATTATTACTGGATATTTGCACTGCTTAAGATTTGAAAAATTAAGAAATAATGTTAACATATTATAGATCTTTCAAAAGCTGAGAATATGACAAATTAAACGTGTTTATATAAACTCAATTTTTAAAATTTGTGACTTCCTGCTTAAATCATCAGAGCACCTCTTATATTTTAAAAGCTTATTAGAGAGAACTCCAATTCTTCATCCGTTTTTCGAGTGTGAAACATGGTCAGCAACTGCCAGACATCTACGGGAACATTCAAAGGTTGGTATTCTATGCTACTTTGTGAATATCAAATGCAGTAAACAAACACACGGGGCTCATAGTACAAAAAAGTTTGAGAAAAATTGGTCCAACAACTATGTCAAGTGTCATAATCAAGGTTACTCAAAATCAGTGACTGTTTAGTTCACATTATTTCTGCCTAAATTAAATATATTACTTTCTTTTAAAAAATACTGAATTTTCAATTTCAAAATGTTTCTGTAATAAACCAACATTTGACATAGCACCATTGAAATTTGGTCGGCCACTATTAAGTAGCACTTCAAATAATTAAGACATTCATAATTCTGTCTGTTCAATCAATTTAATGCACATAAACAAACCACAAGGATTCAACAACCAATCATCAACAGAGACGTATTATATCCCATCATGCTCTTGACCAAGTTGATCTAAAAACAAGCATCAATTGTGCATCAAAATCAAGCCTCTATGGCTATTGCTACTAAATTGTTATGTTTAAGCTGCTTGTAAATTGTTTAGCTTTTAAATACATTTATTTAAATTTTATAACAAAAATTTAAGATGATTCCTCAATTTCATAATGAGTAAACAAACAAAATTCAAAAGCTTAAAAGGCTGTTCTTCAAAAACTCTCAATAACTTACTACATGTAACACTTATTTTGTCCCCATATCAGACACCATGTCAGGCCCCAGATAACAAATGGACTGATTGCATTTTCTAGACTCTAGATCATAATTTGAGATTGAAATCAGTTTCTATAACAATTAAATTCAACTTTTCCCTTTTAAATTGTCAAAAATATATTCAATTAGCCAACTTTGACTTTCCGATTCTGAATTCAGGCTCTCTAACAGAACAAAACTAGCATTATCAATGATTTTATTCAACTATGATATACAGATTCTGTGTTGATGATTGACTTGCATTCCTTTCCATTTCTCTATGAACCCATGGCAACCTCAACCTAAAATTGAGACCATGCCCTACTGTCGATGTTGAGGCATCAGACTCCCTTATGATTTGTGTAGATGGAGTGTTGTCAACTGTAGACATGGTCTTTGCATTTCAAGATAAGGTTACCACTGTGCAACACCGTTACTGCATTGATATGTTAACTGCATTTGTTTGAATTAGGCAACATATTTGATTTCAATATGGACAGCCTCTTGACCAATGTCCTCTTCGTCCTGAAATAGAGAAGAACAAAAAAGTGCATTAAGAATATATAAGATTTGGCTAATGATTTCCTTGTTCATTAAGTATGTGAATAAATTTTGCCCAAAAGCATGTCTCTAAATCGATGTTGGAACTGATTTTACCAATTGGTTGAACTTTATACATTTCTAGTTCAATTTCATTTCATACTGCTTAATTGCTTTATGCATCTCAGTCCGAAGGTTTTGCTTTGGTTTATTGTTGGTATTTTTATAACTGTCTAATGTATTAACATCTTGTTGGATTTGTTAACAATATCAGATGATTGAAAGAAGTCATTAGCCACTGCTAAACTGTTCCAATGAGAGTGAAACATCTGGCTTAATACCCCAAGCCCAAATTTATTTTACACTCTCTGGGTAGCTTTTATGATTATCACCGTATTCTGCAACTACTTTAATTGGTCAAGCAAGAATTGTTTGGGATTAAAGACAAAGACAGCCAAAGAAAGCCCTCATGAATCATCTTATCCATTGGGGTCCCTACTACAGACAAATAAGAAGTCTTCTGAATTTTAGATGGAAAAGGAAACCAAAGCAAAGGGCCCAGTGAAAACTTACAAGATCAGATATGAATTATTAACCAAAGCAATTGCCTGCTAAGGAAATCAATCATAATGGAATCAATCACAGGCATCAGTAATGAGAGGCACTAGCTACAACCATTACACAGACCCACCCTTCCCATGGGTATTTGCATCCTTACATCCTAGCTTTGTTGCAACTTACCGCATCTGTGGCATACGCCATGTCCACCATAGTAGTATCCAGGCAGACCAGGGTCATATTCCTCAGCTAAATCCACAGGGTCACTCCCTTCACTATCAGATATCACTATAGGCCCATTACGACGAGTTGAATGGTGAGATCGTATAGGACTATGCCGATAATTGCGATTATTTCTATGATCTTGGTTCCTATAGTCTTGGTTCCTATAGTTTTGGTTCCTATAATCATAATTTCTATTCTCCTGATTCCTGTTATAGTCTACATAGTGTTGGTGGTGTACAGGAATTGGAATGGGAACTTGTTGCTGAGGAACTCGACCCGAAGTGGAATTCTCCTTGTCTGTCATCGTTCCTGTAATTCAAATAAAAAGAAAAAAAATCATCGATTATATCAGACTGGAAACTTCTTCACTCAATCACCCATTGACCGCCATGAAACTTCATACAATTCTAATTTCTACCAATGTACACAAAAAGGACCAGGTGGAACCATAGTTTTTGGGCTGGAAACTGCTGTATGATTTATATATTTCATATCGATACAAATTTAGAGAACTGATAAAATTGTATGTTTCAATCACAGAAGGTCCTAAATGCAGCAATTCAACTTTTGGGATTATCATACATTTTTCCAATTCATAATGCAATGGGTCAACAGGACTCGGGTCAACAAAGTTGTGAACATTTATAAGAAATGTCTTGTCATATAAAAGAATTACACATGACTCAAGCAAATGTTGAGTTTTCGAAAAAAAAACCCAATTCACTGTCTGCTTACAATGTCGAACTTAACAACTCCTTTCCGATCAATAAAAGATAATTTCATCATTTCCCTAAATGAAGCTGGTAAATAATACCCTCCAATCCCTCAAATGTCTTATTTTTTATCATCTCATAAAGATGGGTATATCAAACTCCGCAGTTCTTCAAGAACTTGTATTTTGTTTAATACAGGAAAGACATAGATTTCAAAACATATAGCTGTCATAAAGTACTTTTCAAAATTGAAATCATGACTCTGTACATGTATTGGTTCAGGAAAATGATTTACTAAGATGATGTAAACCTGGCAAGCAATACCATCTAAATCTCAAGTTCTGATCCCCAATCTTCTTAGTCTGAAACAATTGGTTGAATCATTTGTCATAAGCAATTCTGAAACAGACATTTTAGTCTAATTGAATTTCCTCAAGATTTGTCTATATCAAGAAAAGGCATCCTTATCATATTTGTTATCATTGGTTTGGATTACAGGTAACAGAAAAGTCTGGTTTGAGCTGACGTCATATTGCCACAAGTGTCAATCATGATATGGCTAGATCTATGCCTTAAAATCTTGGAGGTAATCTTTTATGGAAATTAGATTGAAGCACTTAATTTTGTTATTTCCACAAATCATGAACTTTGTATCTCATCCAATATTTAACAGCCCAGCCACAGCCATTTCCTAGCAATTTAATCAAAACAAATTAATCAATTCTGAACCCTAGATGATAATTATTTATCATATTAAATTCCAAAGCTGAAAATAAAATCTGCGCTTTATTTGGTTTCAACAAATTTCCCTTCCGGATGAGTAAGACTTTTATAATACTGTTTATCAATGGTAATTATTTCCGACATATTTTATCATACAAGTATTATGCAAAGAGTTTACCCAGGCCAGTGTGATAAATAAATAACAATAATATTGGATAACTTCCAAATGAATGTTCATATGTGTTGGTAGAAAACAGCAAATATAGTTTAAACAGTCTTTCAAAACAATGAGATAAGAGGTAAATATTTCACTATCTCATTGTGCTGAAAGACTGTTTAAACTATATTTGCTATTGGATAACTTATTTTTGACTGATTTACAATATTGCTGTTACTATAAATCATTGAGCATGCCTTTGACTCTGGCAATATTTTTTGTAGCAAAAGCATTATTTCCATGTTTCATTCATAAAACATCCTGATATTATATAATTTTGATATTCAAAGCCAGCTTGCACAGTAATAAGTTTGGTGAAATCACAGATTAAATTAAGTACAGATAGGCAACTGGACTATTTGCTTTCTAGATATGACACTCAGTTATCAACATGCACCTACGCCTGGACTGACGCTGAGCTAAAGCGTAATAACGCAACACTTAATTCTGGTCTTGCAATAAGATCTTGATCACAATGCAATAAGCATCTTACACCTTCTGCTTTTCGGTATTTGCATTCCTCAGTCAAAATACCCTTCAGGGGCTTGAGTTTGGGCTTGATGATCAACTTTTAGAATCTGAGTGTTATCATAACTGCACAACAAAACTACTAAAGCAAGCAGAAAGTATCTCTTCTGTAGTGCTTAATTTCACTGCCCTGTCACTGCACTAGGATTGAACTTCATAGTAACTTTTATAGAAACTGAAACATTCTGGTACTATCTGGAGGGATTTTGCTACATTGAAAACAAGCTTGACTTACGCTATTGTTTTTTTAATCATCTTACTTTTTCTCTCACTAATGATAACTTCTCTTCTGGTCTTCATTTCTTCGCTCAGTTTCTCCACCATCTTGTCAATGTAGTTATCCAGGACTATGGAACGGTTATGAGAAATCACGCTAGCTCGGCACACGGGACACTCTCTTTTCTTCTTCATCCACATCATAATACAGTAATTACAGAAAGAGTGTGAGCAGTTCAACGTTGTGGCCTGAAAAGAAGAGGTTTTGATATTTGAAAATATTAACATAGATCAACCATTTTATATTACTACTTTGAAAAGCAGAAGGGACAGCTAGGTTTTGCACCAAATTGTTTCTTGTTGTATGCAATTTGGCCAATTTCATGTCATTTGTTTCAAGCAAAACATTTTTTCTAATGCTTTGGTCACATATAAAAAGAGGTCTCAGCTGAGTTATAAAATTGATTTTTTTTATTGAGTTCAGAGAGCTCACCTCGCTAGAAAATAGGAAAGCTCCTTTGCTTCAGTTACATTTCAAAAAGAGTAGTCGACGGAGTAGTGTTGACACCGATACTCAGCTGACTTTTCCTTCTACAAATATGTAACTGAAGCATTACAATATAATAATTGTGATGGTTTGTGCTTTGAATATTGGGTCAACGCTATGCCTTAGTAATAGCTCTGTTTACTTGCTTTCGTTTCTTGTTATCGACAGTGAATATATGATTTTCTGAATCTTCTCGTATGGCAATACGATCAGGAATATATTTAGTTTGCAAGTCCCAATCATTTGATTATGATTGCTAGAGATCACATTTGTTTGCTTTCTGTAGCAGTTCGTTATGATCTACATGTATGCTTTTACACCCTCATTTACATTTACAGTATTTACCTGCATGAAGAACTCAGAGCAGATGCTACATGTGAGTTCCATTTCCATGACATCCGTGATGTTCTGCAGCGCCTCGTCCCTGGCTTGCTGTAAGACCTTCTCCTGCCGCTCCTTCTCTAACCTACTCTCAGTTAACTGTTGAAAGAAACCAAAGAATTACATCCATCAATTTACACAACTAGCATAGTCATTTCACTAATGTACATACGTTTCTTCAACTAATTTGATGAGTTTCCATCTAGTTTGTTTTCAAGTGTTTATTGCATGTACCCATGCTACTGTTATTTAGTACAGAAAGTTGAAATTCAAATTATTCAAATTTGACCTACAACCTGCTTAGCTGTGGGCTGTCAACTACTGATTGGTAGCAAGCTGTTCTTAATCGGGCACGGACCAGGAGCCAGAAATCTGAAAGCAGCAGCTCCTGGTCCTTAAAATTTCCAGAGAACCAGGAGCTGTGTTTTTTTTCAGGACCAGGAGTCATTTCAGAAATGCATTTATAATTGGAGTAAACATACCATTTTAGAGACTGTCTTTAATAATTTTTAGAGGAACATTAAAAAGCTCTACTCGGCTCCTTAAGACTAGCTGATTTCAACTTAAAGTGATTTCAATGTGAGCTACAATTTTACCGTGATCACTTATCATGGGCCACAAATCACCTGTCCAATTTTGAACCTTCTAAAAAATTGCCTGCATCATTTCTTTGATTACCATCATTTTTATAAGGCAGAAGGCAAGATAATTGATAAATTATACAATGATGCCTGCACCACTATGTGCTTTTTATTTTATAAATTTTGGTCTGGCTTAGTAAGATCCTTACAAGTAAAAATAACCGAGTGTGCACAACCAAATTTATCTTACGTTTTTCTGATATAATATCAACAGATGATTCTATAAAATGATTTACGAACCAATAGTCTTGCCTGCTTAAACAACCGCCTGCTGCATCATTTATGGTCAAGGGCAATTAGATGTGCAAGAGGTGTCAATGGAAAAGACTTATGACCTCCGGTCAATTTTTTGACCTTGAATTGACCTTAAGGTAACTTTTGGACTGTTTTGAAAATTTGACCTCAAATGGCCTTTAGCCTTTGACCTTGAGTCAATGATTATCTATGGTCCAAGCTTAATCCATGTGGGGTCAGGGACCAAGAGTTATGAATTTATTTTATGGCCTTGACTTCAAAATGACCTTTGATGACCTTGTCCTTTGGTCAACTGTTTTGTCCTCGGGTCAACTTTTTCACCATTTTGGAAATTTGACATTAAATGACCTTGACTTTGGGTTAAGGGATTTCCATGGTCAAAATTTAATCAATGTGGAGTCAGGGTTCATGATTTATGGGTGTGACCTTGAATGACCTCGGAACAACATTTTGACATTGGAATTACCTCTGGTCAACTTCACTATTTTGGAAATTTGTCCTCAAATGACCTTTTGCCTTGTCTTACCTTGACCTTTGGCAGAGATTCATGTAGGGTCATGGGTTAATGAGGTATGGGAGTGACCTCAAAATGACCTCTGGTCAACTTTGTGAACATTTTGAGATTTGACCTCAAATGACCTTTTGATCTTGAACACACCCCAAAAGTTTCACAGAGCAAATTTATCTTGAGGCCCTTCATGTCATCAAGTTTAGTTATCGCAGGCCTTACGGTTCTGGAGAAATGCTGCAGCAACGCACGGAGAACAGAAAAGTGACTAGTATGGCTCTTCCTCAATATGTTCAGG
>JXSR01S033080.1:0-14642 GCA_000969725.1 Ophiothrix spiculata | reverse complement strand
ACCATCTTGTCAATGTAGTTATCCAGGACTATGGAACGGTTATGAGAAATCACGCTAGCTCGGCACACGGGACACTCTCTTTTCTTCTTCATCCATATCATAATACAGTAATTACAGAAAGAGTGTGAGCAGTTCAACGTTGTGGCCTGAAAAGAAGAGGTTATGTAATTTGAAAATATTAACATAGATCAGACATTACTATTTTTACCGGGCCTATCAAGATTTAACTGCTCGCTCACAACTTGGCCAAGCATTGGCCACACAACGCGCTGAGCGATTGGCATCTTGGAAAAGATAATTTTTTGAGCACTCTTCGAAGCTGTCCGGAACTTCCGAGAATATCAAATTGCCAGTGAGTAGAAAAATCAGTGCAAGAGCTTGCAGTTCTTTAACTCCTCCTGAAACTGCTGCGAGTTGTGATATTTTAAAAAGAGTAACTTATCTTGACACAGAAGCCAAGATATCTTTACTTATCATTCAGTAAATAAAAATGAAACAATTTCATTGGATAATAGCTAATAAATATGTTTCTGTATTACTCTATTTGTTTTTTGCTTTTTTGTATCGCCCATATGATATATCCCGTATCATATAGCTCTTTTACCAGTCCTACTTGTATCGCTTTCGTAACGCGCAGTTGAATTACATAGCGCGCGGTTGTGCTTGCGTAAGAGGCTTATTGCAACGCAGTGCAGTACGCGTAGCTTTCAGAAACAACGCGCATAGCTGTCAATCAAATTAAGATTTATTGTAATATTTATAAACATAATAATTAAAACAAAAAGTATTTTTCCCAGCAATTAAGCTCTTTAGACTTGCTAAAACTTTATGTATACCAGCTTTAAACTGAATGATAAATTCGTTACCCCTGTTTGTTCTCATGCAATACGGAAAATATTAATGGTTTGAGTTTGTATCACACTCGGCTTTCAGCCTCGTGTGATACGAACCCAAACCATTAATATTTTCCGTATTGCATGAACAAACAGGGGGTAACTAATATACTCAGCTGACTTTCTATATATATCCTGACTGAAGCATTATGGCCATTGTGATGGTTTGTGCTTTGAATATTGGGTCAACGCTATGCCTTGATTAATAGCTTTGATATTCTGAATCTTCTCATATGGCAATACGATCAGGAAAATATATATTTTCTAATAGTTTGCTTTCTGTACAGCATTTCTATATGATCTATCTTTTACACCCTCATTTACATTCAGTATTTACCTGCATGAAGAACTCTGAGCAGATGCTACATGTGAGTTCCATTTCCATGACATCCGTGATGTTCTGCAGAGCCTCGTCCCTGGCTTGCTGTAAGACCTTCTCCTGCCGCTCCTTCTCTAACCTACTCTCAGTTAACTGTTGACAGAAACCAAAGAATTACATCCATTAATTTACACAACTAGCATAGTCATTTCACTTATGTACATACGTTTCTTCAACTAATTTGATGAGTTTCCATCTAGTTTGTTTTCAAGTGTTTATTGCATGTACCCATGCTATTGTTTGTACAGAAAGTTGAAATTCAAATTCGACCTACAACCTGCTTAGCTGTGGGCTGTCAACTACTGATTGGTAGCAAGCTTTTTCTTAAGCAGACACGGACCAGAGCCAGAAACCTGAAAGAAGCGGCTCCTGGTCCTTAAGATTTCCCAGAAAACCATGAGCTGGTTTTTTTTTCAGGACCAGGAGTCATTTCAGAAATGCATTTATTATTGGAGTAAACATACCATTTTAGACACTGTCTTTAACAATTTTTAGAGGAGCATTAAAAAGCTCTACTCGACTCCTTAAGACTAGCTGATTTCAACTTAAAGTGATTTCAATGTGAGCTACAATTTTACCGTGATTACTTATCATGGGCCACAAATCACCTGTCCAATTTTGAACCTTCTAAAAAATTGCCTGCATCATTTCTTTGATTACCATCATTTTTATAAGGCAGAAGGCAAGATAATTGATAAATTATACAATGATGCCTGCACCACTATGTGCTTTTTATTTTATAAATTTTGGTCTGGCTTAGTAAGATCCTTACAAGTAAAAATAACCGAGTGTGCACAACCAAATTTATCTTACGTTTTTCTGATATAATATCAACAGATGATTCTATAAAATGATTTACGAACCAATAGTCTTGCCTGCTTAAACAACCGCCTGCTGCATCATTTATGGTCAAGGGCAATTAGATGTGCAAGAGGTGTCAATGGAAAAGACTTATGACCTCCGGTCAATTTTTTGACCTTGAATTGACCTTAAGGTAACTTTTGGACTGTTTTGAAAATTTGACCTCAAATGGCCTTTAGCCTTTGACCTTGAGTCAATGATTATCTATGGTCCAAGCTTAATCCATGTGGGGTCAGGGACCAAGAGTTATGAATTTATTTTATGGCCTTGACTTCAAAATGACCTTTGATGACCTTGTCCTTTGGTCAACTGTTTTGTCCTCGGGTCAACTTTTTCACCATTTTGGAAATTTGACATTAAATGACCTTGACTTTGGGTTAAGGGATTTCCATGGTCAAAATTTAATCAATGTGGAGTCAGGGTTCATGATTTATGGGTGTGACCTTGAATGACCTCGGAACAACATTTTGACATTGGAATTACCTCTGGTCAACTTCACTATTTTGGAAATTTGTCCTCAAATGACCTTTTGCCTTGTCTTACCTTGACCTTTGGCAGAGATTCATGTAGGGTCATGGGTTAATGAGGTATGGGAGTGACCTCAAAATGACCTCTGGTCAACTTTGTGAACATTTTGAGATTTGACCTCAAATGACCTTTTGATCTTGAACACACCCCAAAAGTTTCACAGAGCAAATTTATCTTGAGGCCCTTCATGTCATCAAGTTTAGTTATCGCAGGCCTTACGGTTCTGGAGAAATGCTGCAGCAACGCACGGAGAACAGAAAAGTGACTAGTATGGCTCTTCCTCAATATGTTCAGGTGAGAAAAAAAACTAGTTCCCCTCAGTGTTCGGGACAAATTTGTACACTATTGCCTACATGAGCAGTCAATATTTGTATATTAAACCAGTTACCACCTAGGAAACTGCTAGGTAAAAACCATGAGTTGCAAAAGTTAATATACTATATTTTAACTATTTGATCACCAGTACAAACTAAGGGGGAAAGGAAAATATGTGCCTCGCCATGAATTGAACCCTTGTATTCCAAGGATCTCAGATTTTATTCCAAGGAAAGTGCCTTTTCTCTTTCTCCCTTTAACATGTACCAGCAGCAAAGCAGTTAAAATATAATAATTGATAATCTCACAACTTCTTACTTCATTCTTAAGATTCATATATTCCTTCTCCTTTCTAGAAATAACCTCCTCCAGCTTAGCTTTCTCATCCTCCAACTTCACCTGGAGATCTTTGTTCTTCTCTTCCAGCTTACTCTCCAGCTCTTCCTGGAGACTCTCTTCCACCTTCAGCTTCTCACTCTAATATACACAAGAAAGAAGACTAAAAGAATTCAATGCAAACTTAAACACAGGAAGTTGATCATTTACAATTACATAATAGATTTCAAGTACTTGAAATTTGAGGCAATCAATTGGTTGTTATATAATAAAGATTTTTCAGGATCCAGAACAGATTGTATTTTGATCCAAGATTGCAGTCATACGAAAGAGACCTAAAATTGACTATAATTTTCTATGGTCAGTTGCAAAATCCTTTTACCATGTTTACAATGTATGTGTAATACTTTGAAATATCAAAATGACCATATGCTATTCATTATCTTATTTATAACTATGATTATGATTATATAGTCTTTCTCACAAACTCATGAGGGTATTAAAGCACAAACCAACTTCCCATTTAGTCACAAGTAGACTTTATACCACCCACTTTAAATAGCTAAATGTGGAAATTATTTCCAAGGCTGTTAATTTGTCGCTGATGTTTATTTGCTAAAATTTGCACACAAGGCACTTTTTGGTTAATAAATATATTTAAAGACCTTAAAGCTGAAAATCTTTCGCTTTTTAAAATTTATTATTTAACAATGGCATAAAGTCTTCTGATGATTTCTTTAGGTCGTTGAAAATGATACCACAAATAGCTACAAAAATGTAGCTATTTGTGATATCAACTAACATTCTCTGCTCCATTGCCAGATGTCGTTCATACACTAGTGTGGTGCGAAGGTCAGATTGTATCAATTCAACTGGGAAACCCAGACGTCATCCGGAAACATACCCGAAGAAAATATCTCATTTTAAACTTGACTGTCCAACTGACTCTTTTCCAATATCGCTTGTTGTGATTAAAAGATGACCACGAACTGACAGAAAACTTCAAGAAGCGACACAATACACCAATGTACCAATTCCTATGGCAACGAAGCATCTTTATCCTTCCTCACAAAGACATACTCACATTTCACCTCCCCTCAATGTAGCAAGATATCTTTCTCTCTAATATGATTTTTAAGACTCTAAGACAATCCAACTTTTAGAATTTGTTATAGGAATGGGATCCTAATAACGCTCTTCTCCAAAAATATCTTATCAAAAAGTGTACAAAACAAACTGAATTTGACGGATTTCATTTTGGTAGCATTCTATTTTTAGAATGTTTAGTTTTTCTTTTGCAAATTTTACAGCAAATTAGTTTAAATCATAAAAGTAGTTTGTAAATTCAAACACTATTTTCCATATCTTTGAAAAATCAAAATAGTTAAAAGTATAATTTAAATACAACAGAATTGCATGTTTTTTCCCCTTTTTTAGAATATGAAGTTTGTTTTACTACATTTGTAAATTGGTGTAGATCACAAAGGCAGTTTTATTTGAACAGTAGTATTTTGTTCATGTTCATTGTTCAAGTGTATCCGAATTATATTCAAGAATCAATTTGAACCTTTTAAACTAAGTTTACAAATTTTGAGCTAATCAACTTGAGACAGTGTTGCAGGCGTGAGGCCTTAAAGGTTTTTCAACATATTTTGTAATCAAATTCTGTAAAGAATTGGTGACCTTTGACTAGAAGTGAAAAAAGAATGTCTGTAAAATATGCCAGAAAAAAAATAACATAAGGCCAAGGCTATGCTTTCATAGTGTTGCTCAACTTCACCTACAGTTAAATTGAATGCATATTATTACTCATACATAAAATATGCAAGTTCAATCAGGGCATGTTTCTAGTGTGGGTGTCACAATCTTTAATTTATCAACAGAGGTACAGTAATATGTAATCTAATTTTCCCTCTGGTTTCAAGTTTGGGTTCATTTCATGTTCATTTAATTTTTAGTTATCTCTTATCATCAAAATATGCAGAGTATCAGATACAAAGAGCTTTCTGATTTTGAGACAAATCAACACTGGCTCAAATAATTCCCGCTCAAAATGCCGAACGAAAGAAGGCCGCAGCCTCGTGTCTCACACATTCTATGTGCATGAATTCTGTACATGCATTAGTAACATACCTAATTGGTTAATCAATAAAAAATACTCAGAATTTCTTACGACATCCGCTGACCGTTGATCGCGTTATGCAAAACCACCCAGGGTTTATCTTCCGCATTCGCTATTTTCTGGTTAATATATATCCACGATCCTAGGTTGGTATTTCCGGTAAAGGTAGTAACACGGCACAATTTTGATAACTGAAGAGCTTAAAATCACAATGTAGAACACAATTTGCACTTTCATGAAACAATTTTATCCATGTTTTGATAATCATGGATTGTTTTTAAAAATGAAATATTTTTCACAATTTTCGTTTATATTTCCAATCTAGTGCTTACAGCTTTGGAAAAGCTTAATTCACAATTTTTATAAGGGAAACCCTCATTGTCGACTTTCAATACTTGGGCAACTCAGACAATATTCCTCATTTTGATTCGATAAAGACTGTCTGACTGTTAAACTGATGTAAAAAATTGGATCAGCGAGCAAAACATCTGCTACTTATAAACTCCTGTCTACTAGAAATACTTAATCAGTATTTCTGAGGATTTGATCATTCAAATTTCTGATTGTGTGTTAGAAACACAGAAACTTCAGCGTATAAAGGCGTATATATAATTCCTTGGATCGGCGATTTCTTTTACATTTATGTTAGCATCAAGTCGTAAACATTGGACTGACTTTTAAAGCTGCTTTTAATAAGCGCTCTTGATATACTTGTTAACTTTATGCCACTTTGAATGTAAATTCTAATTCTTTCATGCCCCATGTACTTCTCTAACTTCCCCCTATCAAGCCCGGGGCAGGGTTTAGTTGGTCATTTGTGACAATTTTCATCTATTTAACTTCCAGGAGGGAAGATATTGTGCTCCATAAAGCAAAGGCTGTCTAGATTTAATATATATTCCACTGTGAATAGGCCTGAACTGATGTGACAGGGCCGGGCATAGAATGCAAGAGACCCACACCTGCAAAACTGCCCGCTGAATCTCCAACTGCTCAAGCATCTGTTGCTCTTTTTCTTGGATCTCTTTCTCCAACGTTGCTCTCATTACTGTCTGCAATTCTTGAAGATTTTTGTCTTTTTCTTCTAATTTCTTTGCCCACTCTTCCTGAAGTTGAGTTTCAACCCTTCGTTTTTCCCACAGGAGCTCCTCACGTTGATTTCTCAGTTGTTCCATCATCATGACCTCTTTTTCTCGGACCTAGTTTATGGGACAGGGAATAATGGTTAGAAAAATGTAAATAATGACAACAAATTTCACATATCACAGCTACAGTAAAAAAAGATAATGATATGATACAGTTTGTTTTTGCGCAAAACCAAGTAGTATATTAAACAAATGTTTAATTGCAGCTTAAAAAGGGAAACATTATATATATTGAACATTTAATCCATATGTCTTAGATATAAAGAAGAACCTTAACCATAACCCTCCTCAGTCCAACAAAATCCAACAAGCAAAAATCAAGAAATTTGCCTAAGTCCAAATACGTCATAGACCGGGGTTACAGATGGGCACGAAAGTGCTGCCATGGCAGGCCACACTCGGTGGCTTGCCATAGGTGGACATTGGAACGGGATGCGAGAGATCAAGGGTTCAAATCCCAGGGGAAACGGGAAATTTTTGTATGACGCATTCGGACTTAGATAGTTTTTAAGCGTTTGGGAGTTAGGGTTATACTATATTACTCCATGATTACAACAGACTGTCTCGCCCAAAGGCTCATCAGGTATGTCACATTTTCTTAATTTTAGACATTATGAACAAGAGTTAAAACACTTTTCACATTTTTAATCAAATCATGTGACCTAAGGCACCACTTTATTAAAATATGAAGAGATTCGTTGTAAAAACTGATAAGCATCATCTAAAATATAAAAATCAAGCTTTTTACGGCCACCTTGCAGTCTGCATTACCTAATTTTAACATTGAAATATTTTTTCCTTACAAAGACAAACAATCACAAGTATTTCTAATCTCTCTAAAACTTATGTGCTATTTTGCAAAAACAATACGCCCCATTTTTGTAGATGGCAGTTCAACCCTTAGACGACGCCCATCAGGTTTAGCAAAAAGGCTCTTCGTACAACTATATGTAAACTATAGGTCTATATGAATAACTTGGTGTACCTGAGTCTCCAAAGTCGATTGCATTTGTTGTTGTAGCCTAGTAAGATCTTCCTCTTTCTCTCTCAGACGCTGCTCCCATTCTTCTTTCAAAGCATCTTCTATCTTTCTCCTCTCTTCTGCTTGTGCCTCTTGCTGATGTTTCAGTTGTTCTTGTAAATCGTGTTCCTTCTGCAGCACTTGAGATTCCATGGCTTGTTCCATTTCAGTTTGAATCTGCCGTCTTCTCGTCTGAAAATCAGCCCTTTCTGAGTCTAACTCTTTTAAGATCAATTGCTCTTTTTCTTGAAGTTGTTTTTCTAACACTAACCTAGCTTCTTGTTGTTCTTTCAACTTTGACATTAGCTCTTGCAATTGTTTCTCGGCTTTTTGAGCCTGAATTTCTGCCAGTTTTTTCTGTTTCTCAAGCTGTTCAGTTAATTCTTTTTCAGATTCTGACAACTGTCTTTGCCTCTTTGGATGAGGAGGACCTGATGTGCTAGGTCTTTCAAACTCATCAGGGCAAGTTGATGAAATCATATCAACACTATCGCTCATCTTTCTTTTCTGATCATTAACAGAGGCAAGAACTCTTTGTTGTGATCTATTAGAACCCCTCCCTAACTGTCCTGCTTGTGTATTTTCGTCATTCAAATTCTGAGAATCTTGGCTTTCTTTAACCTGACTCTTATTTCCCATTTTACGGGACTTCTTATAAGATTTTAAAATAGCTTTTACATCAGCTGGTGAGTGTATCTCTTGTACCACTGTAAAAGCAAAGTCTGTTGGTTGAGATTGGTCGGGGGCAACTGCTAACTCTATGACGTCTCCCTCCTGAATATGATGAGGTTTCTGTGGCACTAGTTGCTTCCCATTCACATGGATACCATTTAAGCTCTGTCGAAAGACAAAAAGAATCAAAATTCTAATGCTGAATTGTGTTGCTAAAAAATGACAATTAATAATTGACTAAAAACATTCCATTTGGCTTTATAACTGAACCAACAATTTAATATAATATCAGTTATAATCATGGTAATATATTCAATAAACATTGGGTTGATAAAGTAAATAAAATGATTGATAGTAATCAAGAGTCAGTCACACATCAATTTCATCATGATCATTGTTAGCCATACATCAATCTAATGGATCAAAGTTCAAGATAGGCAAGCCTGTCTCTTTGCTATTCCAAGCTCGTATGAATTGTAAACAGGAGTGAGCTCATCATTACACAGGCAATGCAGTGTATCTCATGACAAGGGACCGCATGATAAAACTCATGCACAGATGTGATCATCAGTAAACTGTGCATGACCTCTTTAAGCTTCCTGCTTTAGTCGCTAGCTCAATAATTTATCACATCAGCCATGTCATTATCTAATCTTCTAAAAATTGATTTGGGCATCGTTAATCCGAACAGAAAAATTGTTTTGCATTCAATAAATTTAATGAGTAAATAAAAAAATTTAAAAATGTTTTAATACTCTCAACTAATGAATTTCATGAATTATGATGATGGAATATATTTCCCATTTGTTTTGAAATTATGTATCAAACATTTTTAAAATTTTCTTAGACAAATGTTCTTTTCAAATGAATTGATTGGAAAATTAAAGTCTAGATTTGACTCACTTTATACTGACAGTAAATACTGAGTAAATTTAGGGCTTGTTCAAAAATAACAAGCTCTATCTATATAGGCCTACATCATAACAGCTAACTGTATAGAGTGAGTAGGATTGCTTGTCTGTTTTGTATCTGTAATGAGAGAACCATTCTGTCTGACTGCAAACCAGACTTAAAGGTACAGTACATATGCGTCATAAATTTTGGGTTGTTGTTGCATTTATCCAAAATGGATATAACATATCCATTATAACATATCACACTATAATAGGCAATATATCTAAACTTCAGGCTGATCATACTTTTATGAGCATGTTCACTTTTCAGTTTTATGAATTTTTTAATTAATATCATGAATGTGAATCAAAAATATTTGCATTTTGTCTAAAATTCTGCATGTGCAGATCTTGTATATACATTGCAATAATATGAAAGGCACCTTGTTATCCCTGACTGTCCAATCACCCTGGTCTGTCTGCTTGAAGATGGCATGTTTCCTAGATAGCATCAATGGATTCTTCTTGGAAAACAGCTGAACTGTCACATCAAGACCTCGGCCAAGGCTCACCTGTAAATATATTCAAACAGTCATATACTTTAGCTTTATGCAAGATTTGATTTGATATTACAACTTAATGAGCCTTGAATGCATAATACATCACCCATGCATGCAGAAATATTTATTATTTCCACATCTTAACCACCAAAACAAACAATACGTATGTAAAATATATATTTTGATATAACTCAATGACTCCCTTAACAATTACATATTACGTGTGTACAGATGTAATGGGAGTCTTTCGGTTACTATGGCAACATTCTGATTCTCGCTACTTGTACAGTATACAAACATACAATTTTAGATTTATTTCTGGATACAGTAACAACAGATATTTTTTTAGAGGTTGTTTTAAGTGGCAAAGATTTCACAGAGGGGTAGGATGAAAGTAGAAAAGCCTGAAAATTGATTTTTTTTTTTTGGGGGGGGGGGTGATGGGGTATTCTCAAAGGGACTGACAAAAAATTCAAACTGTTGGGAGGGGAAGGGGATAAGGATGTAAATACTTTTCCATGTACTGCACAATTTACAGAAAATCTGGAAAATTTGCCTTGGAAGGTCAGAACACGTCAAGCTTGATTTCCTACTAGGTCAGTAACTTGTCAAAATCAATAAAAGATGATGATCACAATTTTATTATACTGTTGATAAGTTGAAGGCCGGGCTATAACAAGGATATTTCTTATCAATTGTACCATGAGAGCCAAAACTGATTCCTGGTTTAGCACCTTGGTCTAATAACTATAAAATAATACCATAGGGGGCGTGTGTGTGTGTGGGGGGTGGGGGGGGGTGTGTAACTCCGACATCCTTGCGCATATTTTATGCTGGAATTGCAGGTACTTATAATAGGGCCTCCCAACTCACTTCACAAAGGTATGTCTAATGGTATGGGAGATATGCCAATTAAACCAATCTTTTTAACTTTTGCATAAATTATGCAAATCAGGTACTTAATTAGCATATTTTACACTTATTATGGCTATAATGTGACACAGGACTTTTTCATGTAATGAAGTTCGGTCATTCGGTTCAAATAAAAAAAAAACTCAAACATGATGCAATTAGATACTTTTGCTGGAATCGCAGTGCCATCCACTCACTTAATACCACAAAGGTATCTAATGGTATTGAAGATTTATAAATTTTGCAAATTAAGTACTTAATTAGCACATTTTACACTTAAATATACCAAAACAAAAAATATCACGAGTGTAGGCCCTATGGTTGTGAGATACAGCTGAAAGAAATTTACTTAGAACCAAACGAAGACACAACACACACCACATGCCATTAGCCTTCACAATATGTCCCTTTTAGCTAAAGCTACGGTCGCATTACATGAAAAACAAGTAATCACAATTACAGTGCAATTGCACTGGAAGCTCCCCCATGCATCTGCTTTATTGAAGAGCCACTATCAATCCTCATACAATGTACTCCATCTTTTACCCCCTCCCTCCCACTATTTAGACATGGACATGCCTTTTTAGACTCGAGGGATTAAAACTAACAGCTCGGTGAGGGGGCTACTTAGTAGAACTAGTACCGTTCCCTTAATCCCCTCCCAAGGACCCAGCAATGAGCCGCAGCGTGCTGCCTGTGTGTTCAGCACACTTTACACTTTTGATTGTACTGCAGAGGGTAGTGGACAGCTATGAGCAAGAGCTACTACTTAGTACAAAAGTGATTCATAGCTGACGTGTTGCAAACTTGGTGATAAAATGGCTCTTCAAATTTCCAAATCTTGATGGCACGTCCCTATGCTCCCCAGGACTAGCAATCAGTATTTACATGTATAATTGAAATTTTCCCGAGATTTTAAATGCCTAAGTTTAATGATTCATGAAATTGTGCATCTCAGGAATCATGCTACATTTGGTGCAAATTACTAAAAACACAGGACATTTTGCAGGTGTTTTGTCCCTCTTTTTATTTTAAATTTAGGCCAACTGTAATGACATAAGTTTGAGTTTTTCAAGATGAAAAAAAGTAGTTTTGAGTTTGTTAATAGGCTGTGTCAACCCATCATTTTGGAAACCTTGACTTGGCAATTCAGCAACTGATAGGCAAGTCCCAAAGTGTACAATGTCAGGAGGATTTAGGCTTAGGCCTACATGCTGAACATGATGTTGCATGTCAGTCTTTTCTTTTTAAATAAAAGAAATGGTACAGTTTTTTTTTCTTTCTTGAAAGCCCAGCTAAAATTGGCTTACCTAAAAACAAATGTCCACACTTGAAATATTGCCAAAATAGACCTAAATTTGCAATTTTTACATAATATCTAAATATTTGATCTTTTTTCCCATTTAATCAGGTGTTTGTCATTTTGTTTTGGAATTATCAGAGTGAGTCTATGATTCTTTCATTTAAAAAAGAAAGAATGAAAATGATAAAAGGCAATATTCTACAAATCAAAAACAGAATGATCTGGGCGAGACATTAAAATGGCGCTCTTCGAGTCTTTGTACGAAACTCAAGACTTTGCCAATTCCAATGTTTTTGCTTGATCAATTTTCCTGCTATGTAAAACAATTTATGAATTTTCACATCATTGATCTAATAATATACAGCACATCAATGGAAACAAAATCAACTTTCTGGAAAGTTGCCCAAATACATCTGGTTTTATGCTTCAACCATTTCATTGTAGGCCAATTATATAACTTACACTTGGATGATGAATAGAGTACCACGGACCCTATATGACAAATCCCTGTCTTCCTGTTTGCAGGTTCAATAACACTGACATTGATCATCTGATAGATGAGTCTATTATACAACAATCGAGTGAATTTATGTAGTTATAAATAGTATATACCTGGCACGCCCTTCAACATTTAGCAATATGTCTTGGGAAAAACAGTAGCTCTGCTACCTTAAAATACCTTTTTATATTAAAACAATGATAATAACACCTATACTGTAGGCCTATGTTTCTTATTAAAAATTTCTATATCTTGCCAATTTCAATGGTTTTGCTTGATCAATTTTCCTTCTATGTAAAACAATTTATGAATTTTCACATCATTGATCTAATAATATACAGCACATCAATGGAAACAAAATCAACTTTCTGGAAAGTTGCCCAAATACGTCTGGTTTTATGCTTCAGCCATTTCATTGTAGGCAGTGGCGGCACCACGGGGGGCATTTGCCCCCCCTGAAAATTTTTTTGCCCCCCCAGAAAAAAAATTCAGAAGCTTCTAGGCGCAAAATTTCTCTCAATTACCCATTTTTATCGATCATTTTGACATAAAACGTACAAATTTTGCGCGCTTCGCGCGTATTTCACTATTAAATATCATTGTTTAGCCAAAAATAGGCGTTTTTTAGCCAAAATTAACAAATTGTGTCTGAAAAAATGTATTTATAAATAGTACATACCTGGCACGCCCTCGGGCACGCCCTTCAACATTTAGCAATATGTCTTGGGAAAAACAGTAGCTCTACTACCTTAAAATACCTTTTTATATTAAAACAATGATAATAACACCTATACTATAGGCTTATGTTTCTTATTAAATATTTCTATATCTTACACAAATTCAATAACAAAACTTCTAAGAATGTCCCTGAACAGAGAATGTATACACCGGGTTTGTTTACGTTTTCAAGAGCTGGCTCAGTAGAGATGCTCAGAGCCCGTATTTTTATGTCACAACCAAATGAAAACAAAAAATCTAAATCTATATTTTCATTGTAACAATCAATTGACAGATATATTCACTTCAGAAAAATAGAAGCTGAATTTAATACAGGAAATAAGAATCAATATGGACAACTTACAGTTTTCAGAACACAGCAAAATCGAGCTAACAGCTGGAAAACTGGGAGTGGGTCTTCAACACAATCAGTTTGCTCAAAAGATATCTGGTCTGCTATGCATAGACTCAGCTGGCATAGTGACACAATCCCTTTAATTTCCAAGGACCCCAGCTCTGCTCAGTGCTTGTATCTGATTGGCTATTGCACTGTGAGTTGGTCTGACCTTACTTTAGTATGCAATCAATTTTATGTCAATGTTTAATTTTTGATTGTGGACATTTCAGCTGTTCAATATCACCGGCATACATAAAACAGTATTGCTTTTCTTCAAAAATCATTAATTGCAACTGCGAAGGTGTACTGATATATTTCATGTAGCTTTTTTTACAAATATAAATTTTCTAAATTTTAATGCCTACAAATATACAAAGACAGTTTTGGTATGCTCTATTGGACTGTTGATAAATATATCATTGGATTTATTCTCAGGTTATTTTAAGTGTTGCCAAATTTAAAATTTAAAAAAAAACCTATATGTTTTGAAATGTTGATAAAGTGCCACGCCTCTCTCCTAGGAGGAGTGCACATTAAGATATGAGCAGAGTCCAATTCCATTCTTTAGGCCCATTTTGAGGAAACATACAACATTTCAGCTTATACACCAGAAATGGATAAAAAAATATAAAAAAGAGCTCAGAAACCCCGACTAAGAAGGCTGCTTTTTGCTGAAACTGTCTGATTCACTGACCCTTTAAAAAATCAGTTTTTAGCAGACCCACATACCTAACATTGCTCCTCCCATAAAAATACAATGTAATGCATCAATTTATGAATCAGTGGGCCAAATAAAGTATGGAATTCATGGCATCATCACTGATTATTATCAAGTTCTATTGTACACCTAGGACCTTAGGCTAATGAAATGAAATGATTAGTTTCCCGTCGCCCGCCCGCGTATCGATTTCCTTGCCGCTAAAAAAATTCATTATTTGAAAAATATTTCATTATTTGCATTTTTCATTCAAATTTACAAAATTTCACCCATTTTACTAAGAAATACATACCGAAAAAACGAAATCTAGCGCACGTATGACATATTCGAACGTCAATCGGCCCCTATTGGAGTTTTAAAAACCGGAAGAC
>JXSR01S033079.1:89812-107885 GCA_000969725.1 Ophiothrix spiculata | reverse complement strand
AGAAAAAGGCACATGTCTCACTTAGTATTGAAAATATTCAACCAAATTTGAGGTCATTTGTTCAATTTCAACAAATGGACCAATTTGACAAGGGCCTTTCGCGATTTGATTCATTCGTTGTTGGAAGTCAAAAAATATACCATTTTGATCACGAATGTCTAAAGGTTGTAATGATGTGAAACACTTTTTCTGAGACGTCCTGTATCATCAACGAATTGCAAAACTATTAAGAGATCTCCGACCGGGGCGGTAGTCTGGGGTTTTGATCGACTGCTGTGAAGTACAAGAGGTGGTTTCCAAAAAATGTCCTTCATAAATGGAATAATGGATCTATCTCCTTTAAAATATTTGTTTACTTTTTGGCTAAAAGTTGGTGAATCACATCGCGAAATGCATTTTTGTACAACGCGCTATACCGCAGAATGGGGCTTTAATTTGAGTTTGAACGTCGACCTCCGGTCCATTTTTCACACGGAGCTGCTCATTTATGAAAACATACGAACATTCAATCAACTGTAATATACTTGTTTTACGATTGGAGGTTGATATCAAATCGTTTCGTGCTTTTAATAATATATATAATATAAAATAAATTACATGGTTTAGTTTGAATTTCACATTTTCGTGTTATTTGAATGCAACAAAGATGGCAGTACAGCACGGCCACCACGGCCTTAATTCATATAGCTTAGATGGAAGATCGCATGGTTTGATTTTCTTCTGTCTCATTTATATGATCACAAAATTTTGTCGTTGGCTATTGGTTGCATTACATTCTATTTTATATTTTTAACTTTTCTGAGAAAGTGTGAGTTGAGTTTTCAAATTAACAAGTTACAGGCATCAACACTATGAATTAAGAAATAAAACATTGATTTTGGTCTGTTTGTTGATTTTGCGAATTAAGCGTTTCAAAGAAAGATCTTTTTGCCAAAATCACATACATTAGTATAGCGTAAACAAGGCATCACATACAGATCTATAGACCAGTTGACTTTTGTTCAGGGACCGTGCTTTCAAAACTCTCGCTTTACAATGTCTTTTTATGCAATCATTTAACAGGGGCTGGGATTTTCAAAACACACATTTTAGTACCTGAATGATGCACCCGCATACTGCTGAGCAAAACAGTAACAATTGACGTCATGGGTCAACTGGTCTATAGTAAATTGATCAGTTAGACATATCTAATTACTAACAGATCAGCATATGTAAAAAAGGCGTTTCACATAGAAAAAACTATAAAAGAAAATCAAAACTTTTGAGGTCTTTTCTAAAAAAAACCCCCAATAAGTATCCAATAGAAATTCTAGTGCAAAGGCTATTTTTGGACATAAAGTCTATATAACAATTTTCAAAAGAGATTTTCTCAAAAGGCATCTTTTGTCAACTAGAATGGTATGTGATGTGACTGACAATATGAAGGGGTAGGTGACAAAATCGCATTGGCTGCAACAATGTCTTGGAGTAGATTCTACAAAAACCAGAGTTTTTTCAACAACGTAAGCAAATATGGGTGGCTGAAATTCCATCAACTTCAAGGATTATCCAATATACATACAGCTGGTGTCAAGCAAAAGCCTACTTTCATGAAAACAATATTGATCCAATTGACTACATGTGTAACCATGTAAGGCTATATAGGTTACAGTCATCAAATCTGTTATATCCTTGGTTCATTTTCTTCAATTTATTCACCTCGAACCAGTCGTAAATACAGGTGAAAATACAGAGATCATTATGTACCGAAACTTTGTTGTTGTTGTTGTTTGTTTTGTTGTTGTTTTGTTTTGTCAGATTCACTATCTTCATGCCTGTAAAAATAAAAACACTTGCAAAGTTTTATTTCAAGAAAATTATCAGAAATGTTATATATATCGATATGTTCTGAGGACCAACAACAAGAAACATAGGGCTTGCTGATTTTTAAACATGTATGTCTTAGTTTCACCTTTTACCTCATCAGAAACATTGACAGACCATCATTTGACTTCTAAAAGATTTATGAGGTGTCATTTTAATCCTTATGACATGACCTTTGCAAATATTTGAAAAAATGAAAATGACAGACAAAGAGGTCACATTTAAGGCTGGTTCGAGATGAACGGTCACATTTACTCATGGTAAGGGTAAACCCCATATTGTAACTCTTTTTTGTTGTTGTAGCAAATGAAAATTTTTGGAAACGAAAGTCAAACTTTGCTTAAGTTATATGAATTTTCAACATTTTTTAAAATTTTCTTGATTCTATAAAAATAAAGTCCTTATTTTTCTTTAAATTTGTCATTATTTTGAAATATTGTCAAATATAGGTTACAAATGGTCAAAAATTGAGATTTCAGATTTAATCTTGTTGACCGTTCCAGTTCATTAAGATGCAAATCAACAACTTAAGAACCACCTACTCCTCCACGTACACATTCACTACTTGTTTATCATGTTTATAAAAATAAAAAAGTACCACATATTTCTAAAGCCTGTTTTAGTTAGGTTATCCAGAAATGAGAGATACAGTTTATCATGTTTATAAAAATAAAAAAGTACCACATATTTATAAAGCCTGTTTTAGTTAGGTTATCCAGAAATGAGAGATACAGTTGGAAAACAGGTAAGTATTGGGTCAACCCAACCTTATCTTGCTTTTATGTGTAATTCAATACTGACACTATTTGAGCTTATTTGACACTCTAAGCATTCAGCTTTATATAAAGATGTCCTGATTCAAGCACTCTAGCCACTTATTTCAACATTTGCACTTTTGCTCAACATATTCGATTTGCTTTCTGCTATGAAAAATAAAGACTATGTTTTCGAAAGGTTAATTTATTCATGTGAATACAGACCCGCTGTGTGTCTGATCTTAGAATTTTATATTAACGTATCAAAAATAACCGTTTATGCTCATGATTAAATTCAACTGTGCTGCAAACAGAATAAAACATGCACAGATCACTGTCTTCTAAGGGAGGTTCACAAAAATATGGGTTTATATACATAGGCCTATATATAACTTGAAAAATAATGAGAATAAAGCGTATATATACACTAAATGGGTAAAAGGGCATTTCCATTGGAGGGATCAAGTAGGGGCAAGACATTATAACAGGGACAAACACAGAAAGGTACACCCAAAATATTTCAATGCATCAAATCATTCAAATCCTGCTTAAATTCAAGAAAGATAAAAAACACACTATGCTGTTTTCTTTAAGATTTTGAAAACTCAAAAAAGAGTTTATGGACAATTTTAGGAACTTTTAATCATTTTATTAGTTTGTTTTTTTGTTTTGTCTTGGTTTTTGGGACCACTGAAAGGGGAGGTTTTAAATACGCTGGTTACAAATAGAACAGATTTAAGATGGAACCATTGAGAGGGAAATTTTTGATAATCAGACCCTTTAACCCTTTCCAATCTAACCACTGCTTCCACCAAAGGCTGAAGGCTTTTTAGCTCTTAAGTGACTACTAAAGTAAATTCAAATTATCTTTTAATAGTAATACATCTGTATGAACTGTACACATTGCCTGGGATAGTGTTTATGAAGAGGCAGTGGGGATAGTTATACCAAAGTTGGTTATACTTCAATTTTATTTAGGGGGACGTCCTGTGCCTGAGCTGACAGTAATTTAGGGACGTCCTCCAGATGCCATATGGTAGGAAAAGGTTAAATCTTAGAGACAAGGGAGAGAGAGAGAGAGAGAGAATTAACTAGCCATTTCCATTTAATCCAGATATAACCAACGCACAATTTCAACATTTCCTGATGCGCTCTGATGTTTAAGTACTTGAAATGGCAAAATGCTTGCAATTTCTTGGAATTCTGATGTCAAAGCAAACAGACAAATTTGACCAGCCATTTGAAGAACAAAATGTAAGATCAATACTTTTATATGGAAAGAGTGCGGGTCATAATAACTCCACACTATTCCTATCGACTGCATACATCCAATGTCTGAATTAAGAAAACAGAGTTAGTATTGTATTATTTTTTTAAAAGCCACAAATACTTTTTGGACAAATTTCAATCAAACTTTCAGCAAAAGTAGTACAATTTTTCATATTTTGGGGATTGTTTTTGGATTGATTTATCTTTCTGGTTCAGTCTTCTCTTCCTACACTCCTTGTTTGTTTAGATTTTTTTTTTAAAAAGGGAAAACATGATTTGTGTGCGTCCCTCTCTGATTCTCCTTCAGACAAACAGAAGCAAATATTTACGGCTCCAATGATCTTGTATTACTGAAGTTCCACTGTAAAAATTTGGTAGGTACGTGCCAGGGTCTTCCAAACCTGTCTTTTGGTCAAAAATAGAATCTGAATTTTTTTTTCTACTTGATGCCTGCAAACTGCATTTTCCCCATAAATACACATGTATACATGACTATTAAACTGAAAATTAGCAACAATTTGGTTAAATTGGAGTTATTTGAAATGGGTATCTTGGGGAAGAGGAGGCTTGAAAAGGGGGTCTTAAGGGGTGGCACATACCTGTACTTTCAATCAATGTTAAGATAACATAGTAGGGCCTACCATACCAAAACATGAACAATTTTGTATCATGGAACTTGTCACTTTGACAATTTATGGATATTAAGGTTGAGACATGTCGACATAAAGCATATTTTGACATGTCGACATGAATTCTCATTTGTTGACAAAACTGGGCAAGTTTAAAAACTTCACATATTAGGCATTGAGTCAAACTGAAAAACAGATAATAATTTCATACTTATTAGTTGTTCGTCATTTACACCTATTTTTTCAAGTTATTACGATGATAAAAAGTTACAAAATATCAATTCTATATCATCCACATTGTTATACGCAGAAAGAACTAGCACATTACTATATCATATTGGTAAGTCTAAATGTAAACAGGTCAATAAGCTTATACAAATAATTTTGTTTTGGGCCACAAAAACCAACTCTTTTATATCAACTTTGTGTCGATACATTTGTAGAAGTCGACAAAAAAATATTGTGACATGTCGACATGGAAAAACAGTGCCGACAACACCCCTAATTGACATGGACACATTGGATTTCACTCATGACAGTATCTGAGATGCTTGATTTATTGCGCTACTTTTGATTCACTAAGTAACAACAATGATGTGAAATAAAAAATACTATGCTTAGACAGAAAAAAATTCTTAGCAATAAGTTTATCCAAACTTGTAATCACTGTCATGAAAACTGGAAATAAAACTTAGAAATAGAAAAATGGTTTAATTTATTACTACCCAAAGCATGTACAATCCAAGAACTATATAATATGAAGCAAAGAAACAAAGTCAGCAGCTGACACGATGCATGAGTATTGACATGTTTTGTGTCAAGGAACTTCTCATTTTGACATGTCAAGATTGGATTTCACTCCTGACAGTACATCTGAGATGCTTGCTTTATTTCACTACTTTTGATTTACAGGTAGAGTAAAAAGAATGAGTTGAATATATTCAAGGACAAATATCACAATGTGTTATTTACAAATGAAAAAAATCTGTTTTAGCAGCAAAACTTTGGAGAGGTTGTGACTTGATGCATAAGTGACATGAAACAGCAAAATGTAACTTAAGTCGGAAAACCATATTCCAAGATATATTTTCACACATTAGTCCATACCAAAATCTCCGTTTGCATTTTTTGACAGCTAAGGTACCTTTTTCTGTAACGTATCACATATAATTGTCTTTAACGCAAGAAATTTTAAAGTTAAGGGATATACAACAGTTTGTGGTTGAGGTTATAACTGAGGAAACAGTATACATTCCAACTAGTTTCAGGTGTTCCAATACTATTCTGAATCTGTCAAACACAAATGGTACCCAGGACCAAGACCTTATCGTGTAACTTCTGAAGCACAGAGCAATTAAGACAAAGTTCCATGCAGAAGAAACAAGGAGACCTGGTATGAGGAAGGTCGAGTTGCCAGAACTTCTGTTTTATGAGTTACGGCTCAGCAACACTCCCATCAAATGATGAACATTAGTTCAATTTAGTAGAGTTCCATGACATCGTAAAAACGAAAAAGTTTTTAGGATCTGTTGTCTTTATCTATAGTAAACTGTTGTCAGTTAGTTAGAGAATAAAAGATCATATTTATTATTCTTCGAAAATGGGTTTTATTAAACTTTAAGGCAGTGTTACTAACGGCACAAGTCAAATTTGGCACTTAGACAAGTACTGATTGGCGCTTTGACTCTCTCAAAAAACAAAGAAATGCATAGGAAATACAAAGAAAAAAGGGGGCATTTGGCGCTTTACCTTGCAATATTCCAATATATGTGGCGCATTGTAAGAACTACTCAAGAGCCACTGCTTTAAGGTGTTGCACGCGCTTGAGAGAAATGACCAAGTCTGGTTAACCCATTTATTGTTAATCTTAATATGCTTGTTAGGGAATCTTTTGATTTCTGAAATCCCATCCAATGTTTGAATGTGAATGTTAATTCCATGTTGGGTCCAATTCAAAAGTAAGTGTTATATCAATTATCAGTATACTTCAGTTTGTGATGAACAAAATTCTGTCATGAAAAAAATGTTGTTCTGTGACTTTTAATATAAGACGAATTTCCATTTTGTTTGAAACTCATAAAAATATCAAATTTGGGTCTATTTTTAGAGTTTAATATTACTTTTGCAGTAAACACTAGACATCTTAATATTAGCTTGCAAAATTGTCTTTTTAGGAAGAAATTGAAGTCTACATTTAGCAAACAGACAGTAAAGGGAGGTTTTGAATTACTGTTTATAAAACTCATACTATATAAGTTGTATCAAAGAGAAGTTTACAGTAAGAAAAATGCTTCCAATTCAAAAAGTATAATACATTCTGTAATATAAGTTTATAATAATCAATTGAATATGTCAGTACAAGAAAACCCCAACTCCAATAAGCTTCATATAATTCCCTTCTGTAAAAATATAAATGCATACAAATCTCTGAAAATGCTCTCACATCACTTAAAAGCATTTACATGTCTATATCCCAATCATAGTGTCACATTTGACCTTGTAGTCAACTTTTTTTAGACATTGTTAGATAGTTTTTATAGTATATAGTTGCAGAGGGGAGCTCATGAAGTTGGGGTTGGGGTTTTCTTTTACTGGCTGTTTAAATATAGCAACTATATCTATACTATAACAATTATCTATAAATCTCTAAAAAAGTCAACTTCAAGTTCAAATGTGACACTATGATTGGGATATAGACATGAAAATGCTTTTTAGTGATGTGAAAGCATTTTCAGAAATTAACATTTATATTTTGTAAGTATAATTTACAGAGGGAGCTATTGGAGTTGGGGTTTTTCTTGCACTGGTGAATTCAATTGTCCTTCCGCAATACTATAAAGTGTTAAAATGAAGCATCCCCTGTCACCCACAACTTTTTTTTTTAACTTATTGGGTTTGTTTTTGGTAGATATTAATGTCCTCCAAACAATTTGGCTTAAATATGCATGTGTTTTCTGTTATGGTCATTTGTTGAATTAATTTCTGATCAAAATCTTATGGTATTGCTTTAAACACCCCTCCTACTTAAAACCAGCCTTGATTTGGCATTTTCCCTTGAGTGCATGTAGAGAAAAATAGGCAAATTAAAAACACATTGGTGCAACATATTTGAAGTATAAATTACACATTAAAACATTTAATAACAGTCATTAAATTTATTTTTAGCCATCTAATTGCTCTAGATTTCAATAAATCAAATTTAGAGTGTTATTTTTAACTAGGTTTTGATTTCTAAAAATAGCATTCAGGATCTAATTTTAGGTCAATAGATACTACTTGAAATCAGTACCTACTTCCTTAAACTAGTTTTGTAAGTCTATAGAAATAATACCAGGTTCTTTCTAAATCCATGGCTATGAAGAAAACAGGAAATTTATCTCCATTAACTGTACTAATTGCAATGGAATAACATGTTTTTCAAACTGTTTTTAATCACTTGCTGATTAACTCCCTTAAGTATACTTTGTCTTATCATTAATAATTGCACAGTTGGAAAAACAACTTTTGCATTTAAGTACTAGTAATATTTTTGTCAAATATGAAAGAAGTAAATATTTGGAATTTGTAAACCATCAGTGTGATCTATGTACCATAGGCCATGGCCGAGGGGAAATGGTTTGACAATTCCTTTGAATGGCGATAACAATGATGAGTGCTATGGTACTACAGTGAATAGCGTATTTAAATTGTTATTATTTTGTTTATTATTATTATTTTATTTTTTTTATTACTATTATTATTATTTATTGTTATTAGTTGGATGTTTCTGTCAATGGAATGAAATTTGGCAAAATTTGCATACCGTAACTCAAGAAATCTCATACTATTTGCTTAAAGAAGGTCCAATAATTTTATCAATATAATGGTAGAGATCCTTGAGAATCTCTTATCCATTGATTTCCGGCATATTATTTGGCATAATATCATCCAAGTGGCTCTCTTCTGAGGAACTCACAGATGAACAAACACTTAGGATTACATTGATGGGGCGGAAGTCAATACGAAATGTGAGATGCTCCTTTATAGCAGCCTACTTCTAAGGTTGTACCATGATGTACTTGGTTTATTATAGATATATGCACATGGAACTATTGCAAAAACTGTAATTTTTTCCACGTTTTTTATATCTTTACTCTTTTTACTTCATAGCAGCATACAGCTAATGTCCCCAAATCACGCCACAGTGCACAGTGAGTAATGGCTTCATGGTTTACTATCATTACCATCACATTGGTGTTATATTCTATTTTGATTTTGTTATTTTGTTATTTTTTTTTTGGATTGATAATCATGGGTGATATTACAATGACAATTAGTTACTCAGAGCTTCCTCGTTTGCGATCTTTAAAAACGTTTTGTTCATACGAAGTGTAATGGAACACAATTTTGCAAACAACAAGAAATTCTAAGAAGGGGGAAAAAAAGAGGAATCTTTTTTCAGAAGCAGGACTTATTATTAATTCAATATTATGTCATACTTTGTAGCATATCGCCTTGAAGATGCTAGAGAGGGACTTTTCTTAAATATTTTTTATATTTTATTTTTTTGTAAAAATATTTCATATCAAAACTATTAAACCTTACACAGCAATATAATTCTTCAGTACATCAGTAACAGAGGGTACAGCTATCTGAAGTTACAATCATTAGGACTAGTATATTCCATCCTACTCACCATCTAACCTGAATATAATTCTATTTTTCACACCTTACCCGACACATCGCAAAAGGTTAGCGTCACTCTCAGGCAACAGGAATAGTAACAAATGTCAGCACGGTATATCGTCCTATCTCATCACCCTTCTCATCTCCAACTAAGAAACTATTTAACTCATTCAATAGATTAAAGGTGCAAGCCATGAGGACAGTTTGTTAAAACTTCACCTCTTTTCTATCTTTTCAGATAGATGAACATAGAATAAATGCAAAATTTTACTTGATTATGATCATTCGTTTTCAAGCTGAGAACTTTACAAGCTTCTAAAAATCTCTTTAGGCCACTGTGTTGTCATTTCTGTTGAGGTAGGTAAGAGCCTGTTTTTACTCAAAACCATTTTTGATTAACATTTTATAGTATTGCTTTAAAAATATTGCAACTATCTAAATACCATTTGACAGCAAAAATCAATTTAAATTGTGTCTGTTTATTAAAAACTTCCTTTTGATGCAGCAGCAAAAACAATGCTGGCAGAGATTAGAAATCAAAATATTTTTTGCTTTCCAGTCTCTCCTACTAAATGCTATTCATTTCTCAAACATCGTCTCTAGTATAACACTAGCCACTTGTTAATATTCAGTGCACAACCTCCCACAACCCTAAATGGCCATAAACACGTTCAAGCATTTACAAATCACTCAAGGGTTCCTCACGTAAAAGTAAGCTTCAAACTCCCATAGGAAGACAATTCATTGATCTTGGGGACAATATGAGTAGTGGCCAAAGCTCTACAGGACATCCTTTCAAATACAAATAAATCACTGAAAATGTCATGTGTGATACTTTTCAAAATATATTTTGATTTCAAAATCTGAAGCTTCTTCCAAGTTATGTTGATGTTCAGATTCCAGTAAAAAGATGAATTATCCACAGGTCGGAAATGGGACAAGAAAATGCATCAAATCATGTCAAAAGCAGATAGGATAGTGATCATGAATTCACTGATGAAACAGGGTTAGATAGTAGATTGCCACAGGGAGATAAAATCAAGGTACAAGAGGTCCAAAACCTGGTGTAACCCACACACACACACCCACACACCCTCTCATTTGACATTAATTTTGTTTGAGAAAATGTGTATGGTGTTTATTAAGATTCAGTAAAATATGTACAAATATATGGTTATCTGAGTAATGTTTTGCTTTGTGAGCACTGAATGTTAATATTATAACAAGATGTTATCTTATCAAGTACACAAAACGTGTTTAACGTACATCAGTGTTCCTGCAAAGGCCATATGGCATAAAATTAATGCAGGTGTTTGGAAAATGAGGGCAACAGGTTTTTGCAAATGTGGGAGGATGTTTTTCCTGGTTACTTGTCTAATTTTCAGTCTCTGCTAGTGATTTAATGCTATGGTCACATAACTAAACCGGCTGCTGACCTATATCTGGTAATTGAAATGTACCTGCAATGCTGAAACATCAGTAGGACATAAGTGAACACTGGAGTTGCTCATTTGGTCATCGGTCAGCCTCTAGTTATGTGATCATAACTTAAACATCACTAATATTAAACCGCAAGTTGTGGAATGTTTTTGGTGTCTTTCCGGCTCATATACAGACTCTGTCTAATCACTGGCTGATGTCATGTTTTCTCTGATCAGAGTCCTCTACATTTCACACCCGTAGAGCACACATCATAAATCTCGCCACAAGGTTATGTGATCAGGGAATTAGCAGCAAAAATCTTCAACTTTGTCCAAATTGGCGTAAGCTCAAAAACCTCAGAGGGAATGCTACAGTACATTCTTGTTATTTTTACACAACAGCCAAGTTTTGTTTATTCAAAGCTGTGTAAATTTAACGAACATTTCCTATCTATAAAAATCAAGTCCTGCTATAGATTTGTCCACTGCTTGACCCCTTTTTTCCCTCCTACAACACACTGCCCCCTTTTCAATATTCACACCACGAAGTCAGATGGCCATACACATGTCTATGCATTTCCTATCCACTTGTGGGTTGAAAATACAATAGTAAGTCGAGAATCTCTCACTGGACAGAAAGCTAACGATGTTAGAGTAGGGCACGTACAGACCAAGCCGTCGGGTCAAAATATGACCATCAACTTGGCTGACGTGATCAGCAGGTATAAGGCCGTCTTCAGCGATATTGACTGAGCTACTATATAAACTGAAAGAGGTGACAAGAATCCACAATTGACATTTCCTTCATAATAGTGCCTGTTCGAAATGGTCAGTCCCTCAAAATGGACTAGTTCAAAATAAGCACTTTTGACCTATTCAAATCACATTGCCAGTCGAAAAAGATGGGCAGATGGGTCACTTGTCAGCCCCAAGTCTTTAAGTCAGTGATATAAGCCCTTAGTGATAAGTGTAAGGGTTTATAAGTTGTGACACCATTCTCAAAAATCTTCAAATCTTTCAAGTCACAATACACTTGCCAATATACCAATTTTTAACTCCCAATTTCCAACTGTTTCTAGACATGTTTAAACAATTTTTGAAATTGATCGTGCAAATAAAAATCAAAAAATATATTTTTGCTGAAACCAAAATTATTGACTTGAATATGAAAGGAAAAAATGTGCAATTCTAGATTCTTTGAGTTAAATTAGAAAAAAACAATGAAGAGAGAGAATTTGGGATATTTTTTCAATAACCCTAACCCGCCACAGTACAACAAAATCAAGCAAGCAAAAATCAAGAAATTTGCTTAAGTCCAAATACATCACAGAAGAGGGATATATATGGGCACGAAATCCCAGGGAAAACAGGAAAATTTTGTATGACATAATTATTTGGACTTAGATAGTTTTTAAATGTTTGAAGAGTTGGGGTTAAAATGATAATTATTAAGCAAAAATCAGATTTTATAGTATTAATACTTACCTGTTGGTGTAGTAGAATATTGCGATCCAGGAAGAAACATGAAAAAAATGAGAAAGAAATATCAGAACAATAGATTACAAAATGAATATTATCATCAAGTATCACCATAAATATTAATTATTATACACTCCAGACACAAAGTATTTCCGCATAAAACCTTTAATCACCCATATCTCGAAATCCGTTTATCCGAATACAACCTTTATTAAGCAATATCTCTAAAGCCGTTTATCTGAATAAAACATTTGTTCAGCCATATCTCGAAAACCACTTTTTGGACTTGCATCATTTTTTGCAAGAGTCTGTATTTTATCTAAAGAACTAATTGGAATTGCATTTACTGCATTTGAAAAAAGTTGTGTGATTTGCATATTACTACTTTTGTCTGCACATTTAAATGCATTTCTGCTCATTTGTTTGCAAACCTATGATCTAAAAATATTTTATACAGTTACGAAATAATAATGAGCTTATTGGCAATGGAAGATCAAATATCAGAAGAAACTTGAAATTTGCAATGAATAGCTAAGTCACCAAAAAAGCATGAAGTTTTGATGATTCAAAGTCGTTTGATACAAAAAATAGTTTTTAGAACAAATTTAAAGCTTGCTGAAATACCAAGTGTCAGTTGTGTACAATATCATATTTTTCGTTAAAAGTACATTTGCCATTTCGTACAATTGTAGAGTATCAGTGGGGATATGCAAACATGTCCTGTACAATTTTGTTAAATCAAAATCAAGCACAGTATGTGATATTTTTCATTACTCTTAAAAATGGTAAACCTCTACATGATGATATCTTACCAAACTTGAGTAAAATTTGAATATTGTAAACAAAGTTGTAAAAACTATAAATAAAGTATTAAACAAAATTTTTATTCCCTTCCCTAAAACTCGTTTTAATCTTCCTACCCAATTTTCTAATGCTTATGCTTTCATTTTGTATTTATTAAACAATGACAGATGGTTGTATGATATATGTACACAAATAACAGGAATAATCAAGGATGAACAAAAATATATGAAAGGTAATATTTTGCCATTTACCAAATGTCAACCCTGGATGTGAAGTCTGCTTCTTTCTCCCAGATGAGGACAAGTAAAGCTTTCAAAGACACATTGCCCAGCCTATATATAATAATTTAGCTGAACTTCCAATAAAATGTAACTTGGGATAACGAACGTTTTTATTATGTTTAATTCAATTGTTCCAGCACACTTTCTTAGAATTGAACAACTGTACTATTATTATAAACCACTTGCCAAGTCAATATAAAGGTATATATTTTCAACCTCGCAGTGGTTCAATATATCATCCAATTCCAACAAAATGATCCTCATTTGTGACCCGTCATATCGAAAGGTACCTTAATACCGGCATAGTAAATTACAAGATACAGGCCATTGAAGCTGGGCATAGTCAAAAATCACGTCCAAGGTCGAATTTCTAATTTCATCAGAAATGTTACCTTTGAAGTGTATTCTATCATATTAATCAGGTTCCAACATCAAAAACATAAGACAAATGCTTTAAAAACCGATATAAAAATCCTTCTCCATTCACGTTTAACCAGTACAGAAACTTTAAACTTGATTTTCTCAGAACTTTAGTTTTCGGAATCAGCCCGATACCTTTTACCAATTTGGATGTAACTTTGTAATCGAACATCCAATAACCAAGAGCAAGGTGTCATTTTAAAGCTTAAAATATAATCTTTCAGATGAGACCAAAAAATCAATTTTAATTTTGCTGACCTTAAGGTACCTTTCGATATGGCGGGTCACATTTATTTAGGTATTCAAACAAGCTACAGAGTTGTTCATCGCGAATCAACAACCATGCATCCATGCGACTGTGTATTTTTATCGCACGAGGGTTGCTTTAGCCACCCGAGCGTGGCTAAAGCCTAAGTTAAGTTTTTTGACCCATCACAACTTTCTTCCCTTCAAATTAAAAACCATATACCATACTGATGTAAACTGAACACTCTGGACACGCAATTCTAGTGTGTTGATTTTTAATATAATCAAAATTCTCAGAACTATTACTGATCAAACCACAGACCCTGGAAGTTAGGGTCTATGATCAAACAAATCTACCCATACAGAAAGTGTTACTCCTGCAGAATGACAAGTTTACTGACTTATCTGTGTATTCTTCCCTTCAAAACGATATATACTAAGGCATGTTCCACTGTAAAACCATATCGGCAAAATAATAGAGCTGTCTGACCTATCTGTGGATTCATCTGAAAATTCATTCCTTCAAATCACAAGCAAAGAGTATCAAAATTCTCAACAATCAGCCATGTAATTCTACTTTGAGCATTTTCAGGGTAATCAAAATTCCCAGAACAGTTGTTAATCAAAAACCATGCATGTTAACAATGATAGAATATGTCTTGTACTTCCATCTAATAACCATAACTAAATCCTTCACCCTAATGCCTGGATATTCTAAATGCCGTAAGCTGTCAGCAAAAGTGTGGAAATTTTTTGTGAAAAGTCCAACTAAACCTTGGTTAAATACAGATGTCACTCTATTCTTGTGGGACAAGATAATTGTACGCATATAAACCTGGTGCGTTGTCCTCTGAATCCAAAATATGAGCATTGAAGGAACTTGTCTGGATTCCACTTGAAATTAAAAACTTATAGAAATGCTGTAAATAAAGTGTAAAAATGTAGTAAAATAAAAAAAAAAGTGAAAACATCTACACAGAAATATCTAAAAATGAGATAAATTATTTTTTAGTAATCGTTCTGTGATGGTGTTGTGACTATGTCAAGTGTTTTCTAAATCCTGAATTTGTACCTTAAGATGATTTCAATTGTAAAAATATCAATCAAAGACAATTAAATACATATTGAAAGAGATACAATTCAATTAAAAATAATTTGTTCAACTATCACAATCAAGATATTAGATTTAGACCTTTTTTTTCCTCTGGAGAAAACAAATAAAGTTCCAACATTCCACAAATTTAGGGAAAACTACCAGTAGGTTATGACCATATTGGCCATATTGAAAGGTACCTTAAGGAACCAAAAAATCAAAATTGATTTTATTGGTCTCATCTGTAAGCTCAGATTTTAAGCTCTGAAATGACACCTTGCTTTTGGATGTTAGATTTTCGGTTGCACAGTTATATCCAAAAAGGCATCGGGCTGATTCAGAAAACTATAGTTCTGAAAAAGTTGACTTTAAATGTTTTGTACTGAGTAAAACTTGAATGGAGAGAGGATTTTTATCTTGGTGTTTTAATACATATTTTTCTTATGTTTTGGATGTTGGAACCTGATTAATATGACAGAATACACTTCAAAGGTAACGTTTCTGATGAAATTAGAAATTCGACCTTGGACATGATTTTTGACTATGCTTAGCTTCAGTGGCCTGTATCACATAATTAACTATGCTGACCTTAAGGTACCTTGATTTTTAAAAGCAACCACTAAGTCAGGTAGAAGTAAATTTAAATATTCATAATCTTTTGAATGATGGCTTCCCCACATCCAAAAATCACATATCTTTTTTGTTTAATTCTGCATATAGCACTTTCTACATATAGCATATTCAACTGTTACAATTGAAATCACCGATTTAGCAGATAAGATCAATGACATGCTGTATCTGTAATAAAAGTAACAGACACGGAATGCAATCATACTGACATAGTAAATGTCATATCTGTAGTATGACAGTTTTCTGACCTATCCTGGGAATTATATCAACATCCCTTCCTTCGAATCAAGAAGCAGATTGTATATAACTCTACTTTGTCAATTTTCATGATATCCACAATTCCCAGAACAGTTGTTAATCAAAATCAAGGCAAGATAACAGTGGAGGGATGTATCTAGTATATGAGAAAATTCTTTAATAGTCCAAGTAAACCTGGGTTAAATACAGTGACGTCATTCTATTCTATTGCTGCAAGATTACCCATGGCATTGCCCGCATTTGCACAGACCAGTTTGTTGTTCTCTGATGTAAGCATTAACAAGGATATTGCTTGATTGAAATACATTGCTCTCTATGTTACAATCACATGAATTTTGAGCACATTTATTTGAGCAAAGAATACAGTTTAAAATTGCATTACAATCACATGAATTTTGAGCACATTTTTATTTAAGGATAGTTTTTAAAAAGCAACATAACAAAACTAAGAATCCAAACCCCTTGAATATAAACATGAAGCTTTCCCAACACAGAGGACTCATAAAATATTTTCATTTTATACTCTACTTGAGGCAATATTCAACTGCTACTATGAAATACCACGACACAACAATATAGCAGATAAGATCAATGACATGCTGAATCTGTATTAAAAGTAACAGACACGGAATGCAATCATACTGACATAGTAAATGTCATATCTGTAGTATGACAGTTTTCTGACCTATCCCGGGAATCATATCAACATCCTTTCCTTCGAATCAAGAAGCAGATTGTATATAACTCTACTTTGTCAATTTTCATGATATCCAAAATTCCCAAAACAGTTGTTAATCAAAATCAAGGCAAGATAACAGTGGAGGGATATATCTAGTATATGAGAAAATTCTAGTCCAAGTAAACCTGGGTTAAATACAGTGACGTCATTCTATTCTATTGCTGCAAGATTACCCATGGCATTGCAAGCATTTGCACAGACCAGTTTGTAATGTAAGCATTAACCCGAATATTGCTTGATTGAAATACATTGCTCTCTACATTACAATCACATGCATTTTGAGCACACTTTTATTTAAGCAAAGAATACAGTTTAATTACAATCACATGGATTTTGAACAAATAACATTACAATCACTTGAATTTTGAGCACACTTTTATATAAGCAAAGAACATAGTTTTAAAAAAGCAACATGACAAAACAGTATTCACACAAAGAATCCACCCATGAATATAAACATGAAGCTTTCCCAATACAGAGGACTCATAAAATATTTTCATTTTATACTCTACTTGAGGCAATATTCAACTGCTACTATGAAATACCACCATGCCCAACAATATAGCAGATAAGATCAATGACATGCTGTATCTGGAATAAAAGTAACAGAGACGGAATGCAATCATAGTGACAAAGTAAATGTCATATCTGTAGTATGACAGTTTTCTGACCTATCCCGGGAATCATTTCAACATCCTTTCCTTCGAATCAAGAAGCAGATTGTATATAACTCTACTTTGTCAATTTTCATGATATCCAAAATTCCCAGAACAGTTGTTAATCAAAATCAAGGCAAGATAACAGTGGAGGGATATATCTAGTATATGAGAAAATTCTAGTCCAAGTAAACCTGGGTTAAATACAGTGACGTCATTCTATTCTATTGCTGCAAGATTACCCATGGCATTGCCCGCATTTGCACAGACCAGTTTGTAATGTAAGCATTAACCCGAATATTGCTTGATTGAAATACATTGCTCTCTATGTTACAATCACATGAATTTTGAGCACATTTATTTGAGCAAAGAATACAGTTTAAAATTGTATTACAATCACATGAATTTTGAGAACACTTTCATTTAAGGATAGTTTTTAAAAGGCAACATAACAAAACTAAGAATCCATACCCTTGAATATAATGCGGCTATCAAAAGCGTACCCGGGCATAGCGGGGAAGTAGGCGGGGATCTGACCGGGGATTGATAGAAAACTACGTCCCCGCATACCCGGGGCATACCCAGGGCGTATGCGGGGACGTTTTGCTACCAAAATGGGCCAGGAAAACTACCCCGGGACTAATTGTGTATAATATTTTGTTTTTAAGGACAGGAACTGAATATGGCTGGGGATCAACATCATACTGATACAAATTTAGCAAAATACAAGTCATACAAACACGAATATTTTGTCAGAGCAAAAGTAAAATCCATAATCACAACAGTTTGGCTGGGCATACCCGGGGTCAAGGAGCGGGGACTGACCGGGGCCGTAACAGAAAAAAGTCCCCCGCCTTGCTGGGCT
>JXSR01S033079.1:33803-45337 GCA_000969725.1 Ophiothrix spiculata | reverse complement strand
CCTGCCAAATTCACCTACATAAACAAGGCGTTTGCTTATATATGAGATGAGGTCAGTTAAGGTTAATGATGATTAATGAGAATAACACATACACAAAAGTGCAAGTTACATCAGGTTGAGCACTCTATATGTAAATGTCAACTAAATCAATCTTGCTAAATGGAACCTAAATTAAATGCGACAATCAAAAATAAATTTGCTTTGCATCAAATGCTTACTAGTTTCTCCATAGATCATATGTACTGGCAGAACCTGAATTCATTTGGCAACCAATTTTTCTTCTTTTTTTTAAAACATAATTAGAAATGTATAAAAATTATAGCCCCTGTTTGTTCATGCAATACATGAAAATATTATTGTTTGGGTTCATATCACACAAGGCTGAAAGCCGAGTTTATCACTCAGTACACACGTACGTTGATAGCAAAAATTTTAGATTTGTAGTTTCCCTGGCTTGCTTGACAGCTATGCGCTTCGTTTTTATCGGAATCGCGTAGTACAACGCGTTGCAGAAAATCGCGCACGCATAACAACGGTGTGCCCTTTGTAATAAAACAATATGTTCCAAAAGCAATACAAGTTGAACTGGTAAAAGAGCTGTTATAAAAGTTCTAAATGTCAGATTTTCGTCGGGTTTTTTGCTAATAAATGAAGGAATCAACCCCACCTTAGGTGGAACCCCCAATTTTTTTCTCGTCAAAATGACTGCAAAGGATGTAAAAACAATTACCTAAAAGCTCACGGTCGCTTTGTTTTGTTTTAGTGCAATTGGCGATCATCCGTTAGTATAGTGGGGGTGGTAACCCTATCAAAGGTTGGGAATTAGTCACGATTTCCACACAAAATATTACCCAACCTATCAGGGACTTGTCCAAAACAAACATGGATTAGTAACTGTCTATTATAATTCTTTCTTTCTTTCTCTCTCTCTCTCTCTCTGTTTTTTCCACTACTGATTTAACAAACTTTGATCATATTTCCTTACTTCTCCTTACACTTGGTTTAAAATAGTACCTTTTTCAACTACCATTATTTTCATCCCCGATTCATTTTTTAAAAATATTATTCTAATTGTTATTTACCAAATTACATAATGTTCCTTGTTATATATTAGCCTACTTTCCATCTAAAATTGTATCTTTTGAGTAATGGGTGCCTTCAGCCACACGCCTCGCATTTTTGAAGGCATCCATGTCTCACCTACGCAAAGTTGTTCTCTATTTAAATGTTTTAAATTTATATACTATTATTATATTTGTATATGTTGAGAGGCAAATAAACGAACCTGAAACTGAGACAGGTGTTGCGTGTAACATCTAAACTATGCATCTCAAAGAAAGTCCTAGTCAGGAGGACATCAACTGATAAATACATAACCTGTAAAGTTGCACTAATATTGTTATATTATATATCAACACTATTATTGACACAAGTTATGACCGGTCACAGACATCTTTAAATGTGCGATCGTGTAAACACGACTTTACCATGTAAGTACCCCCTCCCACCCTGCCCCCTCCCCTGGTGTAGCACACCCCTGGAAAGCATACAAATCAAACTAGGCTGCATGCAATCATGTCTTGCAGCCTACATGTAGTGCTGTCTGAGCATTGACATTTGATAAGCTCATCAAAGCCATCCTCTGAAACAGGGGAAATCCCTAATCCAAATATAGACATAATTACTTGTAATCATATATTGCCCAGGACTGTTCATCAATATATTGTGGATTGCTGTGTGTGCTCTCTCTTCCTATAGTTTTGAGTTTTGAACAATATCCCTGGGACCACATCTTGTTCAAATTCCAATGAATGCTCAGTATTGTTGACTCATACGTGGTGGTTCATGAGACCTTTTATTTACATAATCAAAGATAATCTGTAAGGCCAGGAATAGCGAGTGAAGGAGCGAGAGCTTCATCTGATTTTGATTACTCTAATTTCCCTTGTAATGTTCCTACAGGCACTTCCCATCCTAGAGACTGGGGGGAGACACCAAAGAACAACTCTAGCAAGCATAACAAGAAAATTTTATAACAAATCCTTATGCAATTAGACATTTTGAAAAAAGGAACCCCTCTCACAGAATGTCTTTCATGTAGTTTGAAAAAATACTGGCAAGCAATTTCAAAAGGTGAAGGAAATAACCTTGTTACGTGATTTTGAACATATTTTTAAGTACTGTAATAAAGAGGATTTTATTCAAATTACCAAAAAAGCAATAAATTCTAAATAATGGTGCCCAAGAAATGTGGTTGCCTTAAAAGAACAACCCTTTTATCTTGTTTTCTATTCACACATGACCCCATATGTGCCTTCCCCTTTATCACCGGGCATCCTAACTGACAGTTAGAGTTAAGTTCATCATCAGTCAATATTCTCTCAGTCACATTATATAACCAAACTAAAATTCAGACACATGGGGTTATACAAGACCTGTGTGATATGAGATACGGCCTTTACAATCCAGTTTATGAAGTTGCCAAAGCTTGCTGCTACCGGCTGTTACTTTGGTTTGCATGAAAGACAACTCATTTAAGATGTATTTTTAGTGGGTGATTGGTCACACTAAAGAGTTTGTGAAATGCTTAGGCCTAATTAAAGTGTTTGATTGGCATAACCCCACTGACCCTAATCTTATGGTCAAATTTGAAAAAAAAAATAGGGTCAGAAAAGCACCCGAATTTAGTGAATTGGATTCTTTTTGAACAATAAATGAAAAAAGCACCCCATCTAATCTAAAATCAAAATTTTAAAAAGGCCTACCTACCTCATACTTGCCAACATTTGAAAACTGGAAGGAGGGACAAATGGGCACATTTTTGTCCAAATAGAGGAACATTTCCCATTTCCCTATACTTTACTATAGGGTGAGTTTTACAAAAAGAGGAACGGATTGGTAAAAATTACCTTTTTCTTTTGCTAAAAACAGAACCGTTCCTCTTAAATAGGAACAGTTGGCAAGTATGCTACCTACCTTGATTTTTTCTATGTTACGCCAATCAAACAATTATTTTTAAGGCCTTATACCATGTGCATACCGCCGATGGAGAATGAAATGATGCAGTATGTAGAGAAATTAGAATCGCAGAAAGAGAATAGATGAAGGAGAGAATCACCCTTCACCATATACGACTGGCCATGGAGAGATGAAGTCAAATCTCTCCATTCTGGAGAGATGAAGTGTTCTATCAAATCAAGTTAGAGCTGGACAACTTCATAATTGTGCACACAGGAAGACAAGAAAGCGTGGAAGCTTACAAACGAATTAATCTAATATCCAAATAGCAGTGAATACAAAAACATTAGAAGATGCCAAGGATTATACTTTATCAAAATGTTCTCAACATAACAAATTTGTCACTTGACTAATAGTATTTATCATACAGAAGCAAAATTGGTGTATAAAATGAATATTTTCACCAGAAAGATTTCAGAAATGTTATCCAAATCACATGAACTTAAAACAAATATTGAACATTGGCCTACAGTAATCAGTGTTTTGTGTTTTAAAAGGCAATTCTTGTTTTAAAGAATGACACCCACCTACACAGTCACTGAGCCTGTGCCTAAATCATTTGATCACCGGTATTTTGATGGTCACATCATACCAAAAATGGGTTGAGTGACAAGAAAATGACAATGTGCCCTTATCACACACCCACAACCTGCTTGATGTACTGCAAATCAAAATAGATCTGGTGTCAACATACGAAAATGTCTATTATCATTTCATCAATAATTGCCTCTTGAAACGGTGCATGATGCGAAAATGAAAACAAACCATCCCAACCACGCTACACTTACAACTGCCCACATCGTAAAAGGTATATTAAATACAACATTTTGTTTTAAATATATATTTTTGAACTGACTTGGTTACAATTTTTTTTTAAATCACAACCTTGTCTTATGCACATTCCCTAGTACATAAGAAATCGATGCAGCAAGATTCACAAGTTTTCATTTAGTTCAGTTCAGTTCAGTTCAGTTTTATTTCACCAAATAAGACATAATATAGAATATATAAAAATACATATCATTGGTAGGAAAACCAAATGTGAGCAGAGCTCGTTAAGCTTGGTCACCTTAGTATTACATAGATATAAATACTCACATATATATTATAAGTAATTATGAAGACAAGCTACAAACAAAGGACAGGACAATGTGCAGACAGACATGACGAGACAGGTGCAAACAAATGATGTTGGCTAATGTGATGGCAATAAATTCAAATTACAACATATCAACTGGAAATATATGATGTATATTGACAAAAGAATTCAGGATTAATACAGAGACAATAAGTATGACTTTAGCCCTTTCTTAAACATGTGTTTTGTCTTGGCATTATGAAGTTCTTTATCAATCATATTCCATTGCAAAGGGCCCTGCCTTCTGATTGTGTTTCTGGCAAGATCATATTTGAAATTAAAAGGACGATACAGTAAAGAATTACGAGTAGGATAATTGTGAATAGATCTGTTGCGTATAAAATAATCTGAAAAAGTATCAGGAAGGTTGTCATTAGAGTAATTATACATAAACAAACAAAGAGCAAACTTATGGATATCATAAATGGTCAAAGTATTGAACTTTTTAAATAATGGCGGAGTGTGTTCAAGCCAATGAGAATTTGAACAGATTCTCATAATACGCTTTTGTTTGAGATGAACATTATTCAGATGACAGTTGTTTGGATCTGCCCAAATCAAATTACAATACAAGAGATGAGGTAACATTAAAGTATTATATAATGAAAATAATGTTTTGCTCGGAAGGAAATCTTTAAAACGGTATAAAATGCCACAGTATTTTGAGAGAACATTAACAATATTAGAGGTATGCTTAGACCAAGAAAGTGATTCATCTAAGATAACACCAAGAAATTTCGTATTGGTAACTCTAGAAACCTTCATACCATTGATACAAATATCAAGTTGGTTATCATCGTACCTTCTATTACTGTGCCTATTTTTGAACATGATGAAATTAGTTTTATCAATGTTGAGTGATAACTTATTGCATTTAAACCATAAAGAAAGATGATCCAGTTCGGTGTTTACAATAGTAATCAGATCAGGAAGATTTGGGTGCGAGATAATGACATTGGTGTCATCCGCAAAAGTTACAAAAGTGAATTTATCAGAAGAAAAGGCAATATCGTTTATAAACATAATAAAAAGCAGTGGTCCTAACACTGAACCTTGTGGTACACCACATACTACAGAACGAAACGATGACTTGTGATTATTGAAAACAACAAACTGAGTTCTGTTCTGAAGGTAATTCTTGAACCATTCAAAGGCCTTTCCTCTAATCCCATAGTGGATTTATTTGTTCTTGCACCTATTCAAAAAAAAGTGTGGCCACTGAAGGCTGCAATTCCATCCAAAGTCCTAGTTTATGTAGGGATCAATACAAAATTAAGACATGTAGGCCAATGCAAGACTATCAATACTATCATACTACTAAATCATTCAAAAAAAAACAATGATCGCACAATATGTACAGCCTGCATATATTACAGGAATATAGTAAGTTTTAAAAAGACACCACAAGCAAAGACATGTAATCAATTGTCATAACTTTGGCTTGTATTACAAATATGACATTGATGTTTGTTATCAATGAGGTATTACTGATTACCGACATGAGGAAAGTGCCATCCATATTTCGACAAGTGAATATTTTGACAATCAGTAACAGCATTTTTAATCTATGGGCATAACATAATGTACACCTATTATCTAGAAATAGTCAATTTATGGCGTCTGGGCATCAAAACATGGAATAGCAAGCACTTAATTGATTGACAGGAAAAGCACAATATAAACCTTTCAGTTACCCATTTTTTCAAACTTAACAAGGGAAATTCCCTAAATAAGAGTATCGATAATCACCAATTGAGTGGAACATATAAACGCATTAACCTGTGACTACAAATGATGTGCCTGCTTCAAATATGGGCTTCCTGCCTTCCCAAGCTTGTCTTATCCCGTTACGACCTGACTAAATCAATTGCGAGTCACTTTAATAGGGAAAACCCCATAAATAGAGACTCTATTGACTGAACCAAATTAAAGACTTACTGAATACAAGAGGCGATGTCTCCAATTTAATGTTTCCGGTGTGCCTTCCTAAAGTCCCACTTTTTGAAATTGGTATGTGACAATTGAGATACTTCTGCCGATTTGATTTCAATCTATATCTTATTTTCAGCAGGGTTATCCTTTGAGTGACACAAGTAGGATGAAAATATTGATTCAAAATGTTTCACCCAGTGCAATGATTCATGTACATATCCACAACAATTCTTGTTGAACTTGAACATTTATTGTATTAAAACAATTATTTGTGCTTTGAATTTTTACTTCTCCAGAAAAGTAAAAATTCAGTGATGAGTGTTTACTAAATCTAAATCTAAATTTTAACTTCTTTGTTATTACCAATACAATACTTTTGCAACTAAATTTTAGTGAAGAGATGTTTTTCAGTAGCATGTTTAACCTTCCTAAGAATAATATGAGGGGTGCTCTGGCAAAATGAGCGGAGAGTTGCGAATGATACAGGTATGTCACACTTTCTTGATCAATTCTCTATTTAGAGATCGAAATACAAGACAGTCCACTGAAAATATGGCAAAAAATAAGCTGAAAATTGAATTCAATGTTACTGATTACTATAGAGTATGATAGCAAAACGTGATCAATAAAGCGTCAATAATTGCACTTCCCGGCATAATTGACCTTTGAAACTTATAAACTATATAGTTAAACACGTATGCATAAATATGTTTTAAGTCAAGAAACGAAGTTCAACCTTTTCATCATATTTTTATTTTCAAAATCTTCATTCGCAACTTTCCGCTCATTTTTCCAAAGCAACTCACATATATATTCACTAAAATCAACAACATTACATTTCGAAACCAAAACTTTATGAAAATAGAAACACTGCTGATAGAACCCTCAGAAATGAATTTGGCTGAAAATTGTCTTTTTAGAGCAACGATGTGATTTGTTTGTTTGCATTGATTCTATTGAGGTCTTTCTTTGATTCTAGTAAGTTATCACAAATTTTCATACCCAAGTGGACTCATGGCAATGCTTTTAAACTTTGGGCTCTGATTATCCTAATTGTAAGGGCTGTATATAGATACACTTTTCTGCATTATTCTTTTTATACCCCTATCTTTATTGTGTTCAAATATTGCCCATCCAACAATACCTGCCAACATTTTTCTCTTCTTATAATATCTATTTTAATAAATACAACAGCAAAATGGCAGTAATTCAATCCCAATCGCCCCAAACTCCATTTGTCTTTTCCTATATTGGCTCTCTTCATGCTATGACAACCATCCATTTAATGAAACAACATTCCTGACTGAAGGCAAAATATATTGCACATATTAGTCCAATGAAAACAAACTGATTACTGGCAAAAGCTCGGAAAAGCACAGTACTAATTAAATCCTCAACATCGATCTCTCACAAAAATATACAAAAAATTGCAAGCACAATTGAAAAAATGGTTTGGGTATGTGAAAAACAGTCAAGGATTCTTTCTAGTTAAAACCCTCAATTTTGATAGAGGTGAACTTGAGGATGAAAAGTGGATAATGAATTGCCCCTTTAAGGCCTCACTGCAGCCAACAAGTTAGGAAAAATCAATGATTTAATCTCAATTGCTTCAATGACCCGAGTAAATTTGGGAAGCTGTAAAATATTTAACATGCATGGCCCACTTATAACTGTGCGAGAGTGTTTTGCAAAAGTTGCATAGCAAAAATCAACAGTTTAGACCAAATTATATCAGCTAAATAAATCTGTGTCACTTGATTGGTGCATCTTGGGTCACGTGCCATTGGTCATTTGGTCCATTTGATAGCAAACGTCACCGACTGTGCAACAGTGGCATGCAAAAATTTCGATAAATTGCACGGTTACCTTTTTTGGTAAAACGCAACATCAATCACGGGCCTACGCTTGCACAGTCCGCGTGTAAGGCGTGTCATTGCATAATTTGAAGCCGGCTTGTAACAGTACCATACATGCATATGTTGTGTCGTTTTGTTTTGTTTACAAAGATTTATTTAGCTGTCATATAAAACAAATAATGAATGTTTCTTATTTGTGTCAATGGAACAAATATTTCATTCGGTGAAAGATCAAATGCCCCATTCAACTCGGCTTGGCCTCGTTTGAATGGAACATTTGATCTTTCACCTCATGAAATATTTGTACCATTGCACTCATAAACATTCATTATTTGTATACTATAGTCTTTAAAGAGCTGCCAAATGTTTCATGCCACGATTTTTTTTTAAACATCACAAACTGCACTGGATTCTGAAAATGTCAAGGGATGTGAGACAAACATGTCATTTTTTTAACCAAATAGGAAACAATAAAATGGGTGTGTAACTGCAAGAATGACACATTTTTGCAAAAAAAAGAGGTAGGCCTAATTGCAACAACAGCAAATTGAGGATTTTCAGGAAAAAAATCAAGTTTTCCAATAGAAAATGCAAAAAGGGGTACCTTTCAATTCCTAGGAACAAGCATAATTATAAACCAAGAGAGTTTACTGGAACTTAGCCATGAGTGTGATGATCATAATATGTAGCTGAATATGGCATAGGAATCTGGAGCCTAGACATGCTTCGTTGATGATGTATTTACAAGTAATCATACATTACTTCACATCTGTGAAAATGAACATTTGTATCATTTTGTGCAAGGAGCCATGTCATTCCATCATCATCATTTTTCTTCTCTTTTTCTATCAACAAGAAATATAGATTGCATGTAGAATGTTTTTTGTTCAATGAACTTGATTATAAAAGGGCAAGGTGATATGATTTTTTTAAAAAGCAACATAACTCATACAGAAATGCATACCAGAATTGACTCATTTATGCAAGAAAAATGTAGCAAGTGTAAGCCCACCCATCATTCCTCCAAAGCAAAACAAACAAGATATGAATACTGGTAAAAAAGGAGTACTGTTAAAAGTAGGATCTTTCAAACAGAAGTTCTTGTAAACTTCAATTTTTCATGAAATATAAGTCTGACACAAGCCTGTAACTCACAACCCCTCCACGATTCTCCAAATAGTATGTAAACAGACCATCTGTATATGACTGAAGTTATGTAAATATTTCTCACACTCATTCAGAACATGCAGGTCAATTAAAGCACACCTTTTTAAAAACTTTACTTAAAAATTGCAGCTTTTATTTAAAACCTGATGCAAAATGTATACTTTTATTCACTTTGCCTATAGTTTAAGTTATAAAATTTTTTGGAATTGCGAGGCTCTAACATCCCTACATGTAAAAATTTTGCAATGCAGACATTGCATGTGAAATCCAAACCAATAATGATCACAACATAACCTCTTCTGGCCTCTCATTGACAAACACTTGCATCCGCTTGGTCCGCTCTCAAGCACCCAACAAAATTAAAGCATTTCACGTCCTAACAACATTAGTGCAGTATGCATGCGATATATTTGCGACTTTGCCCCGCTGGCAGATGTCTACACCTTTGTTTTACACTCAATAGCTGAAATCTAACAATAAATGTAGTTTCAGCTTATTGTAAGTTATATGAGTTTCATTTATATTTATGGTTCATAGTTTTTTTAAGAATAAAAATAAACTATGAGATTAATACTTTCATTACGTTCTGCTTATGTAAAAACAATAAATGGATGCAAACTAGCACAGAGGCAGTTCAATTCATATTTTTGTATATCCTGGAAACAAAATGTAATTTGACTAAGAATTCAACCCATGTTATCTTTTGATCTTGAAATTAAGACTTACGTTTCAATCCTGGTGCAAAATAGTGATACAACAATGAGTAACGCCTTGCGAATACCAGTACCTACGAGTGCAAAACTCAAAAGGTTGAGCCAGCTAGGACAGACCAAGTGAGACTAGACCCCCGTCCCTATATAAGAGGTGGAGTAATGGAAACCTGTACCAACCTCTAGTCTGTAACAGCAGTTGAAGAAAACAAATCATCAGTATTCAAGTTAGATGGGGAAACAGACTGAGAGCCCTCCGGAACTTAAAACATCCCGCATAACACTGACTTTACATTCTTAAAAAATACTATCAGGTTTACAAAACCTTTCATGACACAGCAACCAGTCAATTTTATATATGTTTAATGTCTGTGGCATAAGCACCTCTAGTAAGAAATATTTGATTATATTGTACTAAAAATATGCATAAGATTGCATTATGTCACTTTTAAAATCTGTAGTTTTTACATCTTCGGATGAAGTCCTCCTATGCCATCATGTCTGTGCAAACAGAAAGACTTTTTTGTGTTTGAATTCTTATTTGGTATTGATGGATCCACCACTTTAATGCTGATCCAAAATAAAGAAATGTCCTATTTATGCATTTTTATATGAATGATGACTGGGCTGTGCTCTGAATGCATAGACTGTGCATCCTTATCATGCTCTCATCCCCAGAAATAACACTAATTCATCCTTATATATAACATGTGAAACTAATATAATAAGCAGCTAGTATGATGCTGGCAGATGCTACATGCATACTAAATCACTAACCAACAAGTCGTCTTTTTTTTAACCTAGCATGTGACAAAATGCTATGTGAGACGAATCGTGAAAATGTGGTGCTAGGGGACAGGCTTTTATTGCTACTCCAATTCACATAATATGACATGAAATATAGGTCTAGTTTTCCACATCCATGCCTCCACGTCATGCTATATCAAAATGACGCTTATCAAAATAAAAGTAAATTAAAAGCCCGATTTGAGAGTAAATGACAGTGTGCAGCACACAAAATGCAATCAAGCTTTATTATGTGCAACCTGCTACTGTATTTTATGTAAACAAAAACTTACTTACAATATGCTGAATATTGATTGAAGTTCAAGTATATACATGCAGCAGTATTAGGTAGCATATTCTAGACAGAAAATTCTGCCTGATTTGTGATGTAATAATGCATTTTTCTACTTTGCGTTGTATAAAATATTGAATGCAATACTATTATGGATGTCTTCCTAAAGTACACAAATAATTCAGTATTCTCTTTCTACACTTCAAACTAAACCAAAATGTTTATAGATGGGAGTTGGAGAAAGCCAAGACATCAAGAATACTTCTTTCCTCAAAATATCAACAATAAACTTCACATATTTCTTTCAATTTCTTGCAATAAAGTCATTAATTTCTATGGGCCAGTCACCTCATTAAAACTTATGTATAATAAATACACAGGACTCTGGGTCTTGTGGGAAACAACCATATTTTTTTATAAACTAAAATAATTCTAAATCATCAAGGTTTCTGTTAGATATCATTTAAGTTCTGCCATCAAGCTAAACCTTCTTATAGTGACAACTGAAATCACGCAAATTTAGCATTCTGAGAAAATGACGGTTAAATATTATGTTAAATTAAGGATGCGTTTACCGAACACTTAACATTTAATTTAAATATTTCAGTGAACCAATATGAATAATAATCATCAAA
>JXSR01S033079.1:11723-21754 GCA_000969725.1 Ophiothrix spiculata | reverse complement strand
GAAGCTGAGCATAGTAAAAAATCACGTCCAAGGTCGAATTTCTAATTTCATCAGAAACGTTACCTTTGAAGCGTATTCAATCATATTAATCAGGTTCAAACATCCAAAACATAAGAAAAATGTGTTAAAAAACCAAGATAAAAATTATCTCTCCATTCAATATTCACTCAGTACAAAAACTTTAAACTTGATTTTCTCAGAACTATAGTTTCCGAATCAGCTCGATGCCTTTTACCAATTTGGATGTAACTTTGCAATCGAACAATCAACAGCCAAAAGCAAGGTGTCATTTTAAAGCTTAAAATATAATCTTTAAGATGAGACCAAAAAAACACTTTTGATTTTGGGACCCTTAAGGTACCTTTCGATATGATGGGTCACATATGAGTTCACAGTAACGACTTTGAAGATCAATCTGAGTCTGACTAACCAGGCATTATTAAGAATCAAACCTAATAGGTCTGAGTATGAAAAGCAGTGTTCCCACCAAGAATGCAAGAGTTTGAAAAAAAAGGCATGATAGGTTTTTTTTTATAACTATGTGAAAAATATGCCTCTTCCCACTTCTTGAGCAAATTCTAAGCCTCAGCTAGTTATTTTGGTACAAGCACTTCAATTTATCAAAATGGGAAAAACTTAACAGTTGTGTCCTATTACTAGCCAAAGTCTTGATTTAACAAATTAAAGTCCATTTAAAATAAGTTCAAAATCAAGTCCGACTTTGGACTTGGATTCATCAAGTCAAGTCAATGAGACGCACTTCAAAACTGTCAAATTTTCTTGTCATGGAATTGATCTACAGATTTCTAGCTTTGTCAAATTCTACATTTCATATTTCTACTTACCTGCAAAGATCAATAGCGACACACACAATCAAAAGCAGCACAGTCATGAAAAGAAAGAAAAAAGAATGATTATTAGACATTAGTTTCAAAGTACATAAACAAATATTGGTGGTTATAAAGGTGTTAGATAAAATTCTGTTGTTGATACAATTTTCTGATGTTAATATGATGGAATTTAAAAGATTTAGTACAATACATGTTGATAGTATCGTATCGCTGCACCCGTTTAAAAAAAATTATTTTACAACCAAATCTCATGCAGAAGTTAAACGGGGATTTCGGGATGCATTCCCCCAATCGCATGTACTAAGTGCATCCACTATCCAATAATAGAATTCGGGCGAATTCAAAAGAACGGGAACAGTCCATAACCTAAATAAAGAGAGATCTTGAAGACCGCGAACGGCAAGAAGCAGGATAAACGTTGACTGCGTTCGTCAGACATTGACAAGGGATCCAGAAGTAAGCTAGCTAAAAAATCCACTGCCAAATGTGTCCCAGTCCATGTGTAACCGAATATTGAATTTTCAGGACCACCAAGCTCAAACGGCCCTTATCGAGGCACCCAAAAACAAAAGAGAAAAGGATAATGTCATAATTGTGTCCTCCATGAATAAAACATATGCACGACAGTTGGACAGGACTGTTTTTATGCCTTCCTATTCAAATAAGTGTATCTCTACGACGCCTTTATAAATTTTCCCCATTCTTTCACCATTTTAAAGGTCAATCTATTATCTATTTAGATATACATTTCATGTTCATGATATCTCTTGTTCTTAAAATATGGCTTTCATTTAACTATTGCAGTTTTTTTGACTCACTCGGTATATTAAATTATCTTTAGAAACTTTGACCGATCTTTTAACTGGTAGGCCTAAATGCATGTTAGATACAAATTTAGGACTTTCAAGCCACGTCACCATCACAGAATGATATAGGGCCATGCGTTTTAACCTCGCCGAATTTTCGTTACAAGCCATATTTTGCTATGCATGATATGTGTTCGCCTTCTTTCCGTCATATCTCATATAGCCAACTACAGTAGCATGCCATATTTTGCTATAGCGCGTTATGTATCCATTTTCTTTTAAGCATATCTCAATAATTATAGCCCCCATGATAGTAAAAGTATACATTTTCTGAAAGGAAATTTAACAAGGAATCCAAGAATGCAAGAAAAAACAGTGTGAGATGTAAGGTTCTAATGTAGTGTTCATTCAAGCGATAAAAAAGTTGAACAAAAAGTGATAGGTCCGAGAAATCATATCAAATTTTTTTTCTCTGATGCCCCTAGCTCTAATTTTGTTTTGTTTTTATAAAGCTCAATGTATGAGCTTCATTGCAATATATAATTGTCTGAGGTAAATATCTGGATAAAAAAGGAATTATCAACCAAAATTTTAATAAAATCTGTTGACATTTAAAAAAAATATTTCTCTGAGGAACATCTATAGTATTAATATATTACATCTGATACTGTTTTTAACTGCATTTTTGGATTCCTTGTTAAATTTCCTTTCAGAAAATGTATACTTTTACTATCATGGGGGCTATAATTATTGAGATATGCTTAAAAGAAAATGGATACATAACACGCTATAGCAAAATATGGCATGCTACTGTAGTTGGCTATGTAAAAGGTATTGATTATCCAAGGCGATCAACTTGGTAACGTTACATTTTGGCCTACAGCAGCGTATTATTTTAGGTATTTTACAATATAAACATAAAGATAATACTGTCAGCTCTATATTGATACCAAATTTGTTGAAAAACTTTGATTTTTAAAGAAAATATCAACATATTTGCACTTCAAGGCACTAAAAATTACATTTCCCATAGAGATTGTACATAGCGCACCGCTTCCTCATGCACCGCTTCCTCCACCACCCCTGTTTTCGTCAATTGAATTGAATGCCATTCTGTCTATGTTCAAGATACCTCAATGAAACTTTCCATACTTAATAATTAATGTTGCAGCTTTCATTTGATACCAAATTTACTGCCATATCTCTTATACTTCAAAAGATTCATTAAAAAAACTAAACGACCACAGTGAAAAATGTGACTCCACCACCCTTTTTGGATGTCGAGTTCAAAACGCATGGCCATATTGAAGTTTGATTTTCTCTCTATTTAAGCCATTTCTGTGTAGATTTTTGTACTTTTTTTAATCCTACAATTTAAAGCTTTATTTAGAGCTTTTATTAAATATGAAATAACGTCAGAAGTACAGATATGTCATGAATTGTAATATTTCTTAGCCTATATTCCCTTTTTTATCCATGTCAACCCCAATTTTATGACATGGGTTTACCTTCACAATTATTAGTACAATGGCCCATGGAAAAAACAATTCTCCAAGTATTTTCTTCTCCTTTCCTGCAATATTTTTCTTAGATTTTCTTAGTGACACATATTTTGACCTGAATTTTGGAATTAAAAAATTGTATGAAATTTATCACACAAATGTCAAATTGGATTGAATTGAAGACCTGACCCTGAAATTGTGCAATCTGACACATCCACGGTAAAAGGGTTTTCTTTCTATGCACGTATGCCAAATCATATAGAATACTGTAAAGCATGAAATATTTGTGGCATGAAAGTTTTGCGAATAATGATAATTGTCCATTTTTAGTGGCATCAAAATTTAGCTATTTAGTTTTGTCTATAGTTTTAAATCACCAATATTTGCCAGAGTTAAAAACATTTAAGTGCATTTGAATTTTGCAAATTATCCTTCTGGCAAAATTTAAAAAAATTCAAAGTTATATTCTTCAAAAGTAAAAACCATCCTCCAAATTTTAGAAAATTTGATGAATATGCCAAACATAATGTTTTTCTTGCTCAGGCCAGAATGAGCCATATTGCAAGTTCAAGGCCACCTATACGTTGACCTTGCCTGTCTGCTTAAATACTATTTCTATACAAGAATACTAAAGATGTCAAGGCTGTTTTTTTCCAAATATACCACACATATCTGAACTGTCCTTCAAAGTACAGGGAGTTTAAAAGTGATTGAAATATAATAGTAACATTTCATAAAATTATATTTTTCTTCAATAAAAAAATGATTTAAAAATTCAGTAAATTCTCGCCTTGTAGACACATACAATATGTACTGAAATGCTGTACTGGTGTTGATATGTGACCCGTCATATCGAAAGGTACCTTAAGGGTCCAAAAATAAAAATTGATTTTTGGTCTTATCTGAAAGATTATAATTTAAGCTTTAAAATGACACCTTGCTTTTGGTTATTGAATGTTCGATTGCAAAGTTACAGTAAAATTGGTAAAATGCATCGGTCTTATTCAGAAAACTATAGTTATGAGAAAATCGAGTTTAAAGTTTCTGTACTGGTAAAACTTGAATGGAGAAAGGATTTTTATCTCGGCTTTTGAAACATTTGTCTAATGTTTTGGATGTTGGAACCTGATAAATATGATAGAATACACCTCAAAGGTAACATTTCTGATGGAACTAGAAATTCGACCTTGAACGTGATTTTTGACTATGCTCAGCTTCAATGGCCCGTATCTCGTAATTTACTATGCCGACGTTAAGGTACCTTTCGATATGACGGGTCACATATATAACGAGAGTTCACTGGCACTGGGCAGTTCAATAGCATGCCTCTGTTTTGTTTTTCACAAATGGTCATACACATAGGCTATTTATTTTGTCTATTGGTTTCAATTAATTGCCGAAGTCAAATATCATTTCAATAGTCCTTGACAATTCTAAATAGAGCACAGATGTCAGGTTCAATATCGTAAACATATTTACACATAAAATTTCAATTCAAAGAAATAAAGCAGAAATCTGGTGATGCACTGAACAATTAGCCTATTGCACGGTTTCGCCATTTCAGGGGGAGAGCCTCGACCTGGCTTGAGAGATAAATGGGAACTTGCATAATATAACGATTAATAGTTCGATTCCCTCTTTCAAAAATCACTGACCTTGCATGAAGTGAATACATCGTTATGTAACATTCTAGTTTAATTGACTGTCAAATCGAGGCTCTCCCCGCAAATTGCGAACCGTGCAATGAGAATGCCTTGCAAATTAGCATTTTGTGAATTTATTTAGAAAAGTGTAATGATTTAGCAAAGTATATATATTTCTTCCAATATGTAAATTTGCACTAAATTTATTTCGCTTGAACAAATTGATTTTCAAAACCTTCAAGGCATCAAACACACCAGAAAAAAATTGGAAGAAATGGGCAAGCAAATTATAATCTGCACATCAAAAGTTTCTATACTCATGATTCCTACATGCATGAAGATGAGTTTACCCTGGGAAAAAATCGAGTACAAAAATATTACAACATTCCTAAGGTGCATATTTGGAACACAATTATAGTACAGTTTTAGTACAAATAAAGTACAAATTTGTGTACTATAAATGTACTCAAATTGTACTTAAATTTTTAAAAGAATGATGTTCCAAATGTGCACCTTAGGAATGTTGTACTATTTTTGTACTCGATTTTTACTAGGGTAATCAATGTTTTTCTGATAATTTTCTCCACATCAACCAAATCTCATCAAGTTCATGGACTATCTTAAAAAATTACCTTTGAATTCAATTCTTACAAATTCCTGAATGACAAACAGGGGGTACAACCACATTAGTATACACCTCGTTCCACGACGTGGGAAATTTGATTTTAATTCGATGGCACAGATAGCAATAGACCTTTTCAAAATCAATTCGGAAATCTCTGGAACATTGATCACATGGCCATTTTTTCAACCAATCACGTATAATCTCATTAGTATGCACGATTTTGTCAACAAAAAAGTCCGAAAAATTACTCGCATTTCAGTGCAATAAAAGTGAAAAATAAATAGAACCAGACCCATACAATATTAGATACACTCATTCTGAACAACATTTGGCCGATGGTACCATAAGCTCACCGACATAAAGAGTGAAATTTCCATTTGAAATCGGCTGATCTGCGCTGATTAAGCTTAAGATTTGAAGGTGCATCAGGGCGATCAAACTGAAAGTGACTCTGTAGTGCTGACGCTAATTCGAAGTTCGAATTCGTACGCAACCAATTAACGAGAACGAGAACTTAACATTCTGGTTATTGTGTTGAAGAGTCACTTTTTCTTTCGGCAATTGCCGGAAAGTGTAAAATCAGCTTCGGAAATTCTCAGTTAGTCGTGTTTTGAAAAGGTCTATAGTGATCTGTTGGATACCATAATAGGCCCGGCCATATCCAGAGGCTGTTCTTACTTGTGACAAACACCCTCAGTAAACCTTGTTCTGCTTAGTGATCACATCAGTGGCATTGTGTATGGCAGATGTTTCCCTGTGACCTGGCAGCACAGAGAATGAACATGTTCATTCTTGGTCCTTCTGATATCAGTTCAGGATCTATTTTTCAATACCCAATGTTACTTGATAAGGTGGAAATATAGTCACCTATGACAAAATCAATTTATCAAATCCATAACGGTAAAAAATGCCAATGTAAAAAGTAATCAAAAACTGCTGAAGCAAACAATCCAACAATTAAGAAAATTATGTTAAAAATTGCATCCATTTTTGTGGACATTCTTATAAGTTTTAAATGACAGCATAGTCTTGGGTAAGTCTTGACTTTTGTTCATCACAAATAAACATATCCCATATTTGATACATCTATATAGTCTTAGCACAAGACTAATGCTTCCACAATTGCTAGAAGGGGAATTGATTCTATTTTTAGCAACAGCCAAATGAAAGTTCAGCCGGTGTGCATGGAATCGCATGCATGCCATGTCATCCCAATCGGTATTTGTAACCGCTCTCAGCTTATTTTAACCACATGGATCTCTGCATATACACACAGGTATATTGAGACATAGAGATAGGCACAGGTAAAAAGCAAGATTCAACATACAGCCACAGCATTGAGGAGCCGGCGTGCATGCCGCATCAAGATATGTATACGGCATAAAGCACAGTATGCTGAATGGGACAAGTATTTAATGCATTCAATGAAATAAAAAAAAGCACATGGGAATAATACTATACCAGTGATGGGAAACACAAATATTAGAAATTGCCTTTAAAAAGGAGAATTTTAATTAACCAATTTAGCTATTAAAACATATTTCTAAATAATTGTCCCAAAAGAGAGCTGAAATGAAATGTAACTTCTGATCTGAAGAAAACCTCATTTCAAATTATACTGATATTTTTGACTGACTAAATCATTTTTCGGACATGTGCTCTTCCATTATAAACGTGCCGTAAAACACTATTTTCACATTTCAAAAAAATTGCTGCACATATTTCATTTTGTGTAGCGCTTCATAGAAGTTGTGTTATAAAAATTACAAAAATAGGCAGTAGTATACACATTAACAGTGGTATACATCATCATCATCATCATCATCATCAGCTTCCTCCAACCACCACGGTTTTGATATGCACATAAACCCAAACTTAAGGTTCATCCCTTTCTTGTGATCCGCCATTTTGAAGACACTTGTCTGTATGCGCATAACAGCACTAAAGTTTGTCCTGGACTAAGTGAAATTTAAAATTTTGAAAAATAACACATTTTAAGAAAAAATTAAATCTAGCAATAATTTATGTTTTTGTTTAAAGATTTGATCTGAAACATTTGTTATTTGATTCATTTATCTGTTTTGGAACATTAGAACAAAAAATTGGTTTAGTCCGGGACTAACTTGTTAGTACGGGACTTAACCAAATTTTTTTTCTTTTTGAGAAAAATACGTATGTTCCGAAACAGACAAATGATTAAATTATATAGAAAATTCAGCATATATCTTAACGCAAGGACATGAATTATCACAGATTCCCAAAAATTGTATTATTTTTCAAGAAATTAATATGCCTTAGTCCGGGACTAACTTAAGTCTTGTTTTGTGCATACGGACCACTATGTTTTAGAAGACAATGCTTTAAAGTTTAGGTATCCTGATTTAAAATTACAGGTCATCTGTGTCAACATAAATCAAGTATAAGTCACTGACACTGCAGTGATCAAAAATGTGAATGTCATATAATCATTCCACCCATTCTTCCCCCCCCCCTCCCCACCCCACCCCTGGAAAAAAACAATGGACACACTTCAGAATATCCCATTAAAGTTACTGGACCATATATTTACAGGGGTGCTAGACTTTGTATACCAGCCCATGTAATGGCATCATTAGCCATAGAGCTCAAATTGGGGGTATTTGGGTCTATTCGGTTTCCGCCAAAATCAACTTCGAATACTTTACGCAAATTATAGGCCAACCTGTGTGCCTGTTTTCAATATTTGTGCATTATGACAAGATCCGATGCAGATGTATCTCCCTTGTAAACCTATGGACTGGACATATCCTGTACAATAGCCTAGTTCAAATGTTTTGAAATGCAAAACAATACATTTTGTAAATGATTTTGTTAACCAATACTGAATCTATTCGCTGGAGTCAATATAATCACCACTTAGGTGTTTGCAATCCCAAATAATTCTTTTGTGTTTACACAAACAAAAGTATTACTTTTGTTATAGAAGAAAATATAATATCATCTACTTTGGTTGACAATATCACTCGCTTTGGTTGACAGGTCTCTTTTGTGGAGTAAGACCAAATCGATACTTCTTTTGTTATTTACGATTTGTAAACTATTGTAAGCTAAAACCCTTGTTTTTTAATAAGATATTGTACAATAGATTTGAACGAAGGTACTGCACCACATGTGATAAATAAATCAGAAGGCCAGTGTCACATGGAGTTCATACTGTTTTTCCCCTCTTTTTCAATATAATTCATTCAAATGCACTATAAGTCAAGTCACAGATCAAAAAGCAATCAAAAGAATAAACTACCCCGATACATTATAGTGTCAATGAATCGTGGGAGCAAAGCTTTCACTAGTACACTATGGCTCCAAACGAATAATGGTCAACAATGTTGGACTCCCACATTATTTCAGCAACTACCACAACCCACGAAACTGCATAGCAACATATTGATTGATATTGATTATTGAAAAATCCCTGGCAGCAAATTAATTTGGTCTGTCAAAACCACTTTAGGACCAATAAAGAGAATAGCAAGGACCAGTGAGGACAGCATGAACAAGACCACATCTGTGAATAAATTTGACTTCAAATAATAAAAAAAAAATAACAAAAGTTGGGACACAAATTATTTTTTACATTTGACCCATAACACAGATTTGTAGCAATTTTAAAATACAGTAAAAACTTATACCCTATCCACTCATCCAATTCAACTACTGATTTTCTGAATTTAAATCGCTTTTTACCAATTGTTATTTCCTACCAGTGTTCCAAAACTTGTTAATTTACTTTGATACTATGTTGGTTATAAAGAATGATGATTTTGCAAACTTTTGGAAGTCATGGTATTTATAAATTTAAGGGGTTTGTCAGATGGCAAATAGTTGAATTGGTCGAGTGAATAGGGTATTTTAGGAATAATGTTTCTGGAAAAGAAATTACACTTAGTTCTTTGTATGTGCTTCAACATTGTAAAAGGATGCAATTGGCGACTCCATCTGATGTATACTTATTATACATAAAATATGCTACAATGAGCAACATATGAGCCGACAACTGCTTCCTTTTGCCGCGGCAGGACACACGTAAAAAATTGGCACTAGAAGGGTACCGTAAACAGGGAGATGTTAGTCCGATCCTAGGACCTTGATTTTTTCCATGTTACTATCCACAATATCCACATCACATACCACTTTACTAGAAAGCCCGAGTTCTACATAGCAGACTGATCACATAGCAGATTAATCGCCCCTCCCAAAAAAAATTTTGGGGTAGGAAGTGAAGTGTTTTTCTAGATCACTGGACTTGGTAGTTATATTCCTCATGTTGGTTTGTGTCACCCGAAAAAACTATTCTATTAGTCGAACTAGGAGATGTTGGGGAGTAACAATTTCAAATTTTCATAAATCTTAAAATTTTCACAGTAAAACCTCAATTGACACAAAAATTCCTATTAAATATTAAGTGCAGGCATGAGAATGACTTTTCATTAAAAAATCTGAATTTTGTAAAATTTAAGCAAAAACCTCTATAATGGTTAAATCAAACTCTAAATTATCTGAATTTGGATGATTTTTGACGACAAAATATCTGAAATCAGATAATTATCTGAAGATTCTCATGCCTG
>JXSR01S033076.1:6028-16307 GCA_000969725.1 Ophiothrix spiculata | reverse complement strand
GTAATATAGATAATCTTTGACGATCTTTAATAAAAATTGATAGACATATAAACATTGATACAATAAAAATATAGACCAATCATGGTCGACTAATTCACTTTCATTTCAAACATGGGATAGATTGTTTCTTAAGTGGCCGAATATAGGCATACTTACCCTATATAGAAATATTATTTCTGAGGTCAATGGTAAATGAACATGTGAAAATCGGATTTAAATAATGGTCAATGAAATTTTGATAGTTTTCGCCGGTTAAAACCAGTATTTGCCGGTTTTAACCAGGTTTTAACCGTTTCCGGCAAAAACTAGTTTTAGCCGGCTAAAAGCCAACCCTGCTTTAGTACTGTTTTGAACAGGGACATAGAAAATAGCGGGATCTTGAACAGGGAGATCTGCAGCAAACATTGCTGCTATAAATGCAGAACTCATCCTAAGATGAGTTCTCGACGCAAGTTCCTCCATCACATTCTTTAATCTAATCAGTAACGCCAAACCAATCAGCTAATTAAGACAGATATTATAACCAACGCTCATTGTGTGCACCTATGTAAAATTGCCCAGTGGACAAACCTGATTTTGACTCTTTATGCGCAAATGGCAATTACTTCGCAATGCAAGCTTTGTTTGACATGAAATTTTCACCATACAAGGACAAGATACCATAGTTTATGAATATAAAAAAATTATTCTCGATTTATTTTCCAATTGTAAGTTACGTGACATTGAACTTCAATAACACTTTTATTGGTCCACCCCGTATGTGGGATAAAGTGGGATGGAGGGTAAAGAAATTGCCTTATAGATGGCACATAACCTGAAGTTTACCCGATTTGTTGACGAACATCAAATCACTCATATAGTCGCAATACTTTGTACAAATGGCTATGAACAGTGTGCTGACGAGTATATATCTGACCATTCATAGAAACTCAAAGATTTCATAAACAAACTTTTATCATTGGTCATTTTGTGAAACTGCGTCCTTTAGACTATATGAAGTTGACAAAAAATTACCAAGAATGTCACATGCAACACATGAATTCATAACCATTTGTATGAACATCATAAGGATAACTGTGACCACACGCTGTGGAAGTAGTGATGTCATATTTATGATAATTAGCCTAACACATGCGATCTTGTTCCAAACAAATGATCATGTCCATAGTGGTTCCACTGATTACACGTATTAACACAATAGACGTACGTATACAAAAATCAGACCATCTTTTCACTCGCTTTTTGTACACAAACTTAAAAAAATAATGTGAGGGATGACCTTCTTGTCTATTATGACTCCTTTCCAGTGTTCGAAATAAGGGGTTTTACTTGCACAAATGCATATAAAATTTGCTCTGTGCATGTGAATTTTTGCTTGTGCATGCAATTTTGTGTGTTCTTCAGCCCATTTTTGATGAATTGTCTCATTTGTGCATGTGAATTTTATTTTCTATTTCGTCCACTGCTCCTTTCTATAACACATTACCATAATCTACAAATGTATGCTTATTTTTGCTTAATTTAGATTCAAGAGTAATAAAACTAAAAGAGAAGTTATTCCCCATGCATAGAATTAAAGTGTGGTAAAAATGTCCACCAGTTATATGGAACCAGATCGCATGTGTTGGGCTTATTATAATAAATATGACGTAACTACTTTCACAGTGTAGGCCCTATTGCCTTTAGTAGTAAAATAATTTTAGAAAAATTTAGTCAACAATTTACAAGTTGATCAGTCACTTGGCAAGATTGTTTAAATTGTCAGTCGAATGAATAATTAAAGGTATTAATCTGCTACACTAATCAAAACATGTCAAAAGAAGAGGGTTGGAATACACAAGCAGAATACAAACTCTTTTGTTTGGGAATCAATCGCCGAATCAATTTGCGATCAATATGACAAGAGTGCTGGGGGTAATATGGATCAAACGTGACACAGAAGACCTAATTAATTATTGATACATTACGAAGGACCTGGTGAATGTTGAGTGTTTGCTCTGTTATGTGTTAAGTAAATGTTGTCGCTAAATTTGTCGCCAAATTGCTTTGTAGCAAACACTACATGTCATGGTGTGTGCTTTTTTCAGGTATTAAACACTTCAAGTGATGTTCAAGAAAAGTCCAAGCAATGTCAATGAAATACTGACATAATAATAATAATAATAATAACCCAATTCTTATTAAGCGCAAACCACATCAGAAGACATCTCAATGTGCTGTACATTATTATTACGCTGTTATTAGGAAATCGTCACAACCATCTCACCTCAACTAGATCGCAATCTTATGATGCTGACCTATCAGAACTTAAGATTGTAATATTCCCCTTACAGCTCCCCAATACGCTTGGGTCGACGAAGCAATTGAGATTAAATGTCTTGCCCGAGGACATACCCCGTTGGTCGTAGCGGGGCTCGAACTCGTGACCTCATGCTTCGGAGTCCTGCACTAGCTGTTCCACTAGACCACAGAAGCTCCCTTATGTATAGGCCTACTATTTTCAGCTGTGTGTGAGGGACCTAAAAAGGAATTTAACAAAATGTTTGAAAGGGAAACACATTTAAGGACACAGTTATACGTGTAGGCCTACGTAGCTATAAGATGTTAAAAGAAGATGAATTAAAAAGCGAATAATTCATTTCCAAGAGAAAATTCCTATTTGGATAAAATGATGAATGACAAATTCATTTATTTTTTAACAGGGGAAAAACACAACAGCACTACTGTAACCTTGGGGAACAAATGGGTTAATGAAACCAGCAAATATATTATTCCTCAAATAAAATGACCAAAAAATGGAATAATAAGTCTGCCCCCCCCCCCCCCCAAAAAAAAAGGAACACACTCATTCCTAAAATGCGATTTGACTAAATCGCCTACATATGTTGGAGACTAATGGCGCAGAATTCAGCGATTTCATCACTGCAACATCCTTCGACGTCTACCGATACGCAATCTTCAAAAGTTATAGCGCAATATGCATAGCGTGTGTAAAGACTGCGAATCGACAGACGTCGTGCGACGAAATCGCTGTGAAATTGTTGGACTCTGAATGCACCATTAGACATGACATCTACGTTCTAAGAGCAATCTGAGACATAAATTAAATAAGTGTAAATAAATTAAACAAGTGTTCCTGTTTAAGTTGTACATTGCGAGGTTGGCGCAAAAGCTCAAAAACTGGTGCAAGGCTTTTCAAAACAAAGAACATGTACATGTAAGAACAAAATGAAGAAACAATTGGGTTTTTTTCATAACATAAATTTTAGCTGACACAATGTTCTTTAATAGATTTTTTCAGTTTTGGTTCAACATTTTTGATCATATCATGTGCTCCTGTCATAGATGATCAACATTCAACATTTTTGATTTTATGACGCACTGTTTGTTGCCGAGCTAAAATCCTTAGAGGGAACACTGGAGACAAGTGTGAAAAAACCAATTGGATTCATTTCATACATGTATGGTAGCTATGTGTATTACAGTGTACAATAAAATAATGCAAACTAAAAAAATTAAAGGGCGAAATTTTAAAGCAATACCATGAGATAAAACATTTTTAATGGCTTCCATGTACGAGCAGAGTATTGATCATAGAAAATGTTAGATTTGAATGTAGACACCATTCTATCATTCCCAATCAATACACCAGACTAATGTTATGCTTGCCGAAACATTAAAAGTTTGTGAACAATAAAACAACTCTCTTTGATTGCTAATGTTATTGATTCTGATTGTTCTTTGACATGTCACATGACAAAATCAAAAGGTATCATTTTCCAAAAGCCAATTATGCTTTCTACATCTATAGGTTATAAAATTGTGATCTAATATTAAGTGCCTACAAGGACATTAAAGTATTATAAAGTTCTATAATATCAATATTGGTGTCCACTTCTGAAATGCTTTTTTATAAACATTATTTGAATACATAACTATTGATCACAAAAATGGAACTTTTGCTCCTCTGCTATTTTAAGCCAATAGGAACCATTCGGTTCGTGGGTATGGATGCGCAGCCAGAGAACCAACCAATATGTAAACCTGAGGAAGCGAAAAAAAAAAAAAAAAAACCGTCACCCATTTGTAACTGCTTTTACTTGACTTTCTAAGTCTATGGTTATCATGGTTGCAGAATAAGAGTCCACTTCTCAATTGTGCACAATTTCTCATGAGGGTTCAATGCGCTGGACCTTATTATCAAGCTGTGACTTAGGAAAATGTCGTAGCCAATTTATCTACATAATTGTCAACCATAGACCAGATTGGCCTACGCCTAACAGTATCTAGCTTGTTATATTCTACTACAGCTCACCAATGCGCTTGGGTTGGCGAAGCAAGTACTCAAACTGATTCAAGTCCTGCATTGTTCCACTAGACTTCATAAGCTCTCTCTGTAAAAACTCTAGAACAATGTAAGCTAAAGGCCATTTATGGTCAATATCTGTGAAACTGACACTTATGGTGCATTCATAGTCCAACGATTTCACAACGATTTCATCGCACGACGTCTGTCGATACGCAGTCTTTAAACGCGCTACGCATATTGCGCTATAACTTTTGAAGACTGCGTATCGGTAGACGTCGTGCGATGAAATCGTTGTAAAATCGTTGGACTATGAACGCACCATTACTCATGTTTTTATTCAGAGCGCGATTCAAAAAATTTATATATATTTTTATTTTATCTAGGGCCTATAAGAGGAAAATGTTTTCAGAAAAGGAAACACTATCTGCTTACCAATTTTAAACCGATGCATTCTTTGCAAACCTTTGATTTTTTTTTAATATTCAATAAAGCTAACATATAGAATAGATCCCCTAACAATCTATAATCAGTACTGTCTATAACATCACTGCTTTTAAAAATCAAAATCAATAATTTCTTTTTCAGCTTCATTTAACTGTCAGCAAAAAGCGTTAATAATGCTTTCCTACAAAAATAGAATTCATTAAGTATTTTCCATGTGACCCCAATCATGGTTGCAATATTTGTTTTTATTCTTCTGTAAAAAGCCATGTAAGCGTATATATATTACAGTATTCAATATCTTCACGAAAGAAATATTGTTCAGTAATTTTTCATGCTGTAAATATTCATGATCCTCTTTTCACCCTCAAGGTCACCGCTATCAAAATTGAGTTTATTAGCTTATAAGAATCCTCAACTGGTAGGCCTATATGTTAAGACCCCAAACCATTCTTTCATAACTGTGCTTGCATTTTTGAGAAAAGTGAGAAAATGTGTCATTTTCTAATTATTGTCGGGGCCCCGACAGTAATTACAACACAGGAGCCTATGAGGATTTTCAAAATGTTAAAAAGCTTGTAACTTGGAAACGAATGGTCGGAATCAAGTGAAATTTTCAGTATATATTTATATTGTACTCTTCACTTTATTTAGCTAGAAAAGAGGCGAGGGTTTTGTCACTTCAAAATCATGAAATTCATGATCTGACATGATGAAAACCTCAACTCGTTTCTGACTAAATAAAAAGAAGAGCACAACATAAAAATGTATGCTGAAATTTGACTTGATTTGGACCATTCAATTCCAAGTTTCAAGCTTTTAAACATTAAGCTGAATTCATACTTGTGACGCATTGCATTTGGAAACGCACGAAGCATGTGTACATTATAGTTTTGAGTTGAAAATTCAACATTTGCACACATGCTCCATGCGTTTCAAAACGCAATTTGTCACGAGTATGAATTCAGCTTTACCCATTTCAAATATCCCCATCTGTGTTGTACACTGTTGGGGTTGTGATAGTAATTAGAAAATGACACTCTTTCTCACTTTTACATATTGCAAGAATGGTTTGGGTATTGTAACATATAACAATCAAGGATTCTTATTGGCTAAATAACTCAATTTTTAGTGAAGTGCCTTTGAGGATGAAAAGTGGAACATGAATTAACCCTATAAACAGAATAAATAAATAAATGTCGCTGCTTATACATTTATTCCGTTACCACAAGAATACAGCCAGCTTCCTATTCAAGCGCTCAATGTCAATATTCCTAATAACTCCCCATATAACGCTTGGGTCAACGAGGCAAGTGTGATAAAGTGATTTGCCCAGGTTCACAACACGTTGGCACCAATGGGGCTCGAACTCACAACCTCACGTTTATGAGTCCTGCCGATTTCCGCTAGACCACACGTGCCCACAGAAGATTATTAATTTTCCCTATGATTGTATAAGTAATCACACGGGACAAATTTGAATCTTAAAATGGTTTTAAAAATAAAAATACGAGATATAAAATACACACTTACCCATGCAAGGCTATGCACCAAGGCAGCGGATCTGATGATGAGATCCTTGGTATGGTTCTGGTCATAGTTATACGCAGCATGCTCCAAGCACATCACAAGCACATACGCCGGCGACAAACCAAATCCACGTCCATCCCGTCCTGGCTGCATCGACCCGATATAATCCAATATGGCATCCTCTCTCTCAATTCGATAAGAGATTTTGAGTTTGTTTGTATCTGCGAAATAATCCTGAGCTTTCTTGTTGATATGTGAGTTAGGGGCTACCCAATCATTAGGGCATTCAAAGCTTATGTTCAAAGAATGTTGAGATTCACATTTGCTCCCTTGTTGACTTTCTGAACTTTGACTTTCTAACCTATCGTGATGTTTAGGATGGAAATGTTGAATATCCACATCCCTCTGTTCCTGTAAAGGATCTTTAAACATAAACATATAATGCCGTCCTATGCAAATAATATCCCCTGATGTTAACGGAGTATTACTAGAGATCGGCAACCCATTGACCATGATAGGTGCGTTGTTTAGTGGTTCAATACTAATATCATAAATACATTCGTCGACATTTGCATGCGGACTAGATACTTGTCTCTGAAAGATCCAGCAATGGTGTGGCAAGATATCTTGGGCTTCTAATGGGATGTCAATTACGAGATGTTCTGTGGATTCTTTGTTGTCATGACTACCGCCAATCAAACAAGCCTGTTGATGCAACAGGTACAATATCAGATCTGTCTCCGGGTCTCTGCCTTTCAGAGTCAACAAATACGGACAGTCCCTTGGTGGTACAAGATTATACACAGCGGTTGGTTCATCACTACTCTCAGTCTCTTCCCGCTCGCTAACTCTCCTCTTTGCGTCCGGAGTGCTACTTCTTGTATCAGGAATATCAGACTTCCTTTGAGATGCTTTCTTCATTTCATCGCTACTTTCAAAAACTTCCGTGACATGTTGCCGCGACAAATGTGCATCGGGTATGTCTATCGTATGTGCATTATGGGATTGCGCCATCTGAATACGCTTTGCGTTTACATTGATTCCATGAGTAATATTGTCATCAACATGATCAGATTCAACTTCTGATCGTTTCCTGATTTCAAACCTTCTCAAATACCCTTCTTCGGGTTTCCAAAAAGAACTCAGCTGCAACGGTTTCTCATTGTCCCTCAACACACGCAAGCATTCAGTTATCCACACTCGCTCATCTCGTAAATTTGTAAGTGAAACTGAAGCTTTTCTCCCTGTGTGAGCAACTTGATAGTTTCCAATAACATCACAAAGAACAAAATCCTCATAAGAATCTCTACTCAAATGATATCTATCAAGCACCTCTTTGACTAATTCTACAGCACATGATTGTCTTGTTGCAAGAATACTTCTATACTGTGATTCAGGACTAATATGAGACCCAAACACTTTAAGTAAACCAGGAATAGATTCTTCAGTTGATAAGTCTTTACCTTTTCCCTCACTTCTCATGCTCAAACTTCTTGCGAGCATGCTTGACAATGACGTTGTTCTAAATCGTTGTCGTTTACTAGTCTTCCTCTTCATAGAGGGCGTTGAAGATTCACTTCGCGGCTCTTCATGAGATTTTCCTCGTTGTCTATACCTTCCTGTTTGAGTCTTCAGCATGAGACCACTCAAAGGCCTGTCTGATCTTGGTGTACTTCCACTACTACTGTTGCTGCTTATACTGTCTATAGTACCTTGTCTTTCCAAAGGAGAGTCATCCACAAATTTGCCAGATGATGTCAACGCTGCTTCAAATGTGGGTTGTGCAAATGGAGAACTCAAATCATTTCTGTCTACTCCAAAGAAGGCAGACAGAGCTTTACGATGGCGAGGTTCTGCTTCCCCGATTTCCATTTTGTCTTTCGGGGGCTGTTCCATTTTTTGTAGTCTCAGTACAAATCTTATGGTACGTTTACTGTTGACTGCTATGTCTAATGGACATTCCTCTGGTGCAAGAAGAATTTCATCTGTAAAGAGAACAAGATATACAAAGTTTTTAAAATTGCGCAAAAATAACATGTAAAAATCATAAAACCTCTCAAATCAAGCATTAAAAAAAGTTTCAATATTTTTAAAACTACAAAGTAACTGATATTTCAAAACTGATATGGAACCCCCGGGATGGAACCATTTATGACTGTGTAACTATTATAAAAGGTTTTTAACCAGATTGAACTTATGTATATATACACAACAGTCAGTGTAACTTACATTTCTATTAAAATTAACAGATTTTTAAAGTTTTACAATTTTGGTTCAGTTGTAAAAACTAATTGCATTTGAATTTCTTCTTGGTATGTTTCTCTTCAGCTACTACTGTTTCCTTAAAACTTCAGAACAAGATAAAAGATAAGGGGTTGATTTACTCCAAATCTCAATTTCAACACAGCAATCTTCAACCTTTTTTCCTAGAAACCTTTTTGAATTTTTTGAGTACACCCAACTGCCTTTGTATGACACAAGATGTGACAGGTGACCATGGACTAAGCCAGTACATGCAGTCTTCACTAGGATTTGATTCAACGTAATTCATCATCAGTGTAATTGGTCAAGTAACAGTTGACCATGAGTTTTCCCATCCTAAGGCTCTGAGCCAAACCAGACAGCTGAATGGTCATGACTCAGAATGCTGTCCACATCTCAGTGGATTTTTGTGGTCTGGGCAAATTTTACTCATTTCATGCCAAATCTACCAAAACCTGGTGGAGACATATCCATTAACATTTCATTTTAAAGAGCTTTTCCTAGATCACATCGTATATAATCTCAAGACCGTTTTTCATCCATTTGTGGGCTTTTTGCCCTGATGATTTTCTACCTCTGCATTGATGTGAAAGTAAAAGTACAAAAACATTAGGCCCCATCTAAAATTTTAGGGTTAGAGTTTAGGATTAGGGTATGACGAAGGTCGTGGTTAGGGTCGGGTCACGGTTAATGAGTTAGGGTACTCTACAGTGTTTCTGCTAAGGTTTATGAGCTTGCGCCAATTCGAGCAAGTTTGACAAAGTTTAAGAGGTGCTTACGCCAAAATCATGAGCTGTGGCTGAAAATTGGCTCAATAAAGCTAGAAAATATCTTTCTCACACTTTTTCAGAAACACTTTGCGCCAATTTTCACCGCTCTTGCGCCAATGGCGCGCCATACGGCATTAGCGGAAACACTGGACTGGTACTCTAGGTACCATCCAAAATTTTAGAGTTAAAGTTTATGGTTAGGGTATGTTTAAGGTCATGGTTAGGATCGGGTCACAATTATTGAGTTAGGGTCGGGTCAGGGTTAGTGAGTCAGTTCACTAGGTCAAGTTTTTGTTGGGACCTAAAGTACACTTTTTCTAAAACATCAATTGGCGATCGATCTTGGGCTAAACAAGATGAAGTGCATAAACGCAACTAGGCATTACGTGTCGCGTAAATGCAGGCAAGGTATTGAAACACTAGGGGAAAGCCCTCGACATGGGACATACTTCTTGGACCAATGGAACATACACAAGGATGTAATATGGTGAATTCAGAATTGGGTTTAATTAATAGTTTGGCAATATCCACAAATATGTTGATTAGTTCCTGTTGTTGACCATTTGCGGTTTTATTGGAATTGTTTATAATGTGGGCACTTACTGGTTAGATAGTAACACACCATACTCAAACACTTTTATGTGCAGAGACAAGATCTCAATTTGATAAGCATATACAATACAATACAATAATGGAATTTATATAGTGCCTAAAACCAATACAATTGTACTAAGGCGCTTTGGCACAAAGCGAAAAACTACTGTCTATAGGCAAGTTCAAAGAGATGTGATTTCAAAAGTCTTTCTTCATAGCTAGTTGTTTTGATTGCCAAAAAACTTGAAGTGACATGCATTATCCTATATGGAATATGTCAAGTTTTGTCATGTATCATGCAGATGTTGATATATAGGCTACCTGTTTCATCATTCAGTCATTTTTCATTTTTTCAATGATGTAGCAGAAAAAA
>JXSR01S033073.1:6832-17838 GCA_000969725.1 Ophiothrix spiculata | reverse complement strand
TTATTCAAGGTTTTGTCAAGTTTCTTCCTTCTTGAATTTAAACTTTTGTATAATTCTAACCGAGATATTTGCATATTTGACCTAGTATTTTGACTGAGTATGGAATTGAGAAGGAGTGAAATCTGTACTTTGTATCATATTTGTTATAATCGTTGTTGATTTGAATATTTATTTTTCAGTTTATAATGCAGCAAAAAAAACCACCACCATTTTACAGGTGTGCATCCGGAATTTCAGGTAGCAGTGTCAGTTAGTTTCATTTTATGGTTGTTGTTTTTTTGGTTAGAATTACCTCCCTCAAAAAAAAAAAAAACTTTAACAATCAGTATTTTTTTTTTTTGGGGGGGGGGAGGGGACTTTGTTCATTTCGCATGCTTTTTGTCTAAAACTGCAACTAATTACTTAAATAGAATTTAAGTTTTAACCAGCATTGGTTTTTAAAATAAGGCTGTGTGGCAACTGTTTTTAAATGTTTTGTGCATTTATTTATTATGTTTTTTCCTTGTTTTCATATTTTGTAAAAACCACTACTGGTTTAAAGTTTCAACTTAGTTGGTATTATTTATCTAAACTTTTTATAGAAAAAGGCAAACTTTATTGTTGATACAAACTTTCAACCTATTTCTTGCCTGTGGGTGAATCTATATCATGTCTCAAATTGGCACTAATTTGGTCTTGGTGTTTCCGTACTTGTGATGGTTTGTAGAAATCGTATCTGTCCTATTGCACTGTATGTATTGACTTTCTTTCACAGTAACTGCAAGTCTGTGCCTGTATTACTCGTCTCTGAAAAGCGCACAAACTTAAAGGGAGATCTGTTGCCTTCCACAAAGTTTTTGCAAGAATAGTGGGTGAACTAATTTTCTTAGTACTCTTAGTTAATTGTTTTGTGAGAGTAGTATGGCACTACAAGATTCTGACACGTGATCTAAAAGGCTCACAGGTATACGGTGCATGTACATGTGAGCTGGTAAACCGGCTCGTTGGGTTCAAATGGTTAAGGGACTTTTCCCCACAATCCTTCCAATATTTTTCAATAATGCAAATCCTTTGAAGATTTTGCTTCCACACATTATAATTGCTAGCTAGGTTTCAAAACCAGAATGTGTTTAGAATGTTAGATGTCATTACTGGTCTATTATTGATGATACATAGGTTTTCAAAGTTGGGACTACATATTTTCTGACATAGCATGTAGGTCAATTAGTTTTTAGTACCTCCTTCCACGATTTTGGCAAGATATTTTACATCTTTTTAATACCACTTATGTGTGTGCATGTAATATGTTTTTTTAGAGTTCATAAGTACTATTTATCTCCCCAAAGTTGTGAATTTTTATCACCATCATTTTGCTTTGGTTGAGCATAAAATCTCTCAGTGCACCTGACATCTTGAACAAATCCAGTAAAGCTTACTAAACTGTTTTTATTAGCTTTTTTTTTTTATTAAGGAGGAGTAATAGCTTCTTAAAACATCACTTACAATAACACTAGATATTAAGTGACAGATACAGGTCAAACGAGTTAAAAGTCAAGAAATCTGAAATACAGTGATTGCGATCAGTGAGTGCTAACCAATAGGGTTTACTACTTCATCAACCAGAATAATTGAGAAGCAAGCTTTTAAGTAATTACCCTTCAAAAACAAGTTTCCAAGTCATAAAGATAAAGACAACACTGCCTCTTTTACGACTCCCCGTAGAGTTCTCCATGATAATATCTTCATCATTAATACCATCAACATCATTTGGGTAATCATAGAAATGAGCTGTAGATGATGACATATAAAGAGGAACAATGGAGTGTGCTGATGGCTTTTTGGTGATTCATACAGTTTCAATCTGATGTATAATCAGCATGAGGCCTATCTTATAAGTTGTTTTTCTACCATATCTCACAAACTATGTGTCTTTTAAGAATTAAAATTCTTTATTAATGAAAATATGATATGCTGAAGATGATGATGAAGAATCAGGAAAATCTAAGCCCAAAATATATGACTTGGGCAAAGCATTTCAAACTAAGTATATCTGCTTTTTTTTTGTTGACAACTAACAGTGATACTAAATTCTGCTTTCATGATTTATATTAAGTCTTTGTAAAGTATTTTATATTAAGGCCAGGGGTGCATTTCACAAAGGTGATCATAATTACTATTCGTATAAATGTGTTCATAAGTTTAAGAACAATATGGCTAAGAATGATCAGAAGATATATTTCACAAACAGTTATAAAAAGTTATTGGAACTGTGAACAAATATATGAACATTCATGAAGACTAAACAACGCTGGGTATATTTCACAAACAGTTATGAACGTTCATAAGTATCCAAAACATTCATAACTACTGAGTTCTACTGAGCAACACTCGCTCTCTAAAGATTTCTCTTGTTTCTTCTGCAGAGAATATGGACTGCCGTTTTCATCTCCTCATCATATGATTAATTTTGGCTTGAAATAAATGAATTCTACATTTAGGGACCACTTCAAAACTCAAGCAGCGGCTGACCGCCCAGAACTTGCGGTTATGGTAGGTTGTATTGTTCAGAACAATACCAACGAGTTTTGAATTGGTCCCTTACAATCATATTCATCTTGTTTATAATGACCTAAAGTTAATTGTAGACTACATACAGTATTACAAATGTATTTGTTTGCAAATCTTTCATAAAATGGATTTACGAATGTGCGTAACTTTATGACAAAATTCAGTACTTATGAACGGTTTGATACTTACAGATGTTCATTACTTTTTGTAAAATACACCCCTGATGCAAGTTCCTAAATCTTCTATATAAAGACATCCACTGTAGGCAATTGTTCTATTGGTTTTTCTTTCTTTCATAAAAGCTTTATGTTTTTGGTTCCTCATTTCTTAATACTTAAAAGGTTCTCAAGTGCTCCTTTTTACAACATGTTTCCGCAACAATATCAAAATAGTAGATAACATAAAATAACATATTTTTAATATGCTAACGTGCATTTGCACCCGGCATTTGCATTTTCCAACATTGCAGCATTAAAACTATTCAAAGTGGTTTCAAGAGCAAAATGAAACTACAAAATTGATCTCAATATTAATTTCAGTTGCCATAAACACAAGATTATTTTGTTTTCCATTTATTTATGAGATATGAAAAGCTTGACAACCAGTTTTCTACAATTTCTCGATGAGACAAAGCAATTTAATTTGTGTAAACAAAACATTTACATAGATTAATACATAGAAAATGAGAAGTATATCTAAAATTAAGGAGAGAGAAAAAACTTTGATGTTTTAGTTTTCAACTTGTCTGTACTTGTTTTCATGCCTCTGTCATTAAATCTAGATCATTTGTTATGATATACATTAGAACATGAATGTGACTAGATACAAGAAACCTTGAATGTAATGCACTTCCACACTTGACTTGATTCAGCCACTCATCTTGAATGTTTGGACTAAAAGCAAACCGAAATGATTTGGTGTTAAGTGAGTTTGAGTATGTATATTTTGTATGAGGAGAGAGAGTCAATCTTGGATGGGCTAAGAGATGGTAAGATACATTTAGAGTAATGACTAAGAATCAAAAGGAGTTTGAAAGTGATGCAAGGACCCCAGTTTTTTGCACAATATCCAGGGAATTGAATTTTTGGTAACTTACCAAAAAGTTACTAAATAGGTGAATTGATGGAAGTGAATAACAATTTTTTATGTACCTCACATATAGATTTTTTATTTTTTGCTTGGTTGAAATTATATTAAATGACAAATTGTTGCTATGCTTTACCATTAACTCAATCAAAAAAAACGTTTTATTTTATTTGTCGTTTTCAATTTTCCAAAGCCCTTAAAACATGTTTGAGTCTTATATACTTTCTTGAATTTCCCTCTTTACTTTTTGCATATTCACAAAGAGCATGTTATAAGGATCAACATTTTACCTCCAAGGGCATCATACAACATCTTCATAATATCAAGATATGGTCCATCAAAGATTGCCAAGGAGCGGAAGACATATCAAGATAAGACACATTCAAAAAATAGGAATCAAACAATTATAAACTTATCTCTCACACCACAATCAATTATAACTTTTTTGTGAAGGGACATTACAGGCCATCAAAGAATGTTGTTGGCGAAAGGTGAAACCTCACCCTTCAAAAAATGCATCACAAAAGAAATTATAGGAAGCGTATCTCATGTTCAACCATCAATTTCATGTCCAATACTTTTAGCATTTTAGAGCTAATAGAAAATGAAGATTTTTTTCATATCTCAATTCGGTTTTTTGAATCTGCCAAAAATAATTCACTTGAATATGACCTTTGTTAGTTAGGCTCATTTGTGGTGTACATTTTATTTGTGTACTGTTTGTTTTGACTTCCCTATACATCAAACTGAGCACTTTTGAGATTTCTCATCATAGTCAAATTTTACGAATCTATACACTGATGGTGCATTCAGAGTCCAGTGATTTCATCACAGAAGCATTGCTCAAATAAAATTTTCGCTACAAAACCTTTGATTCAGCTCCAGCAAGTTTTGACAATGAGACTTCTTTCAATGAAATTGCTTACCTCTTAATGCACTATAACCATGTAGTAGATCAATTTGTAGATCAATTTGTTCTGTTCTGTTATTTAGGCACATGTTATGACTGAGTCATGACTCATGTTTAATGAGTCATCTACTTCCCCAAAACTGTTCCTTTTCAGTTTGAGTTACACAACAGCCTTTGCATCGAGGCACGAGATTAGAATTTCTAGTTTCTTCTCTCACAAAAAAGGGCTACGAGTAAAGTGTTGCTAAGTTGTATTGCAAGTGGTCTTTACTAGCATGGTATTTTTATTATTCCTTTATGGACTATCCAGGCTTGTGCTTTTTGCATAGATCTAGCATTCTATGTCTTTTTCATGAACACCTAAGTGTCCCCTATGTGGACCAATCTGGATAAACAAACAATCAGTTTGGGCTATGGGATATATCTTTTTTTTCAATTTTGGGTCCGTTAAAAAAGGGAAATTCCATTTATGTTGCTCTTTTTCCACTTCCAATACCTGCATATTCTTCCCACCAAATCTTAAGCATGGTGTTTTTTGTTAGTCCTTTACAGACTATCCAGGCTTGTGCTTTTTGCATAGATCTGGCTTTCTGTGACATTGTCATAAACAACTAAGATTTGACATTGCCATGACCAAGCTGGATAAACAAAAAACGAACAAGCAAACAGGTTTAGTTATGGAAACTTCTTTTTTCTCAATTTTGGGTCCGTTAAAAAGGGCAATTCCATTTGTTTTGCTCTGTATCCACTTCCAAGTGTATCCGCATAGTCTTCCCACCAAACTGGAATGATTCAAATCTTATACGGTATGCAATGCCTACAGTTAAGTCTGTATAGGAAGCAATGACGCAGAGTAAAAGGGTGTCAAAATGATGCTAATTACATACATTCCATTGAATTCAAATTAAACGCTCACTTAACAAGACTTGGTGGATGTATGTAAGACTTGATTACATATGACATGTATACAATGCAAGCTACAAGTAGCTCACACAAATGTCTCCATTTATTCACCTCCTTAGTCAGACCGATGTCTCATCCTGACTTGATCTAGGAGGAAGAGGTAGCCTACCTCATGCTCTAAGCTGTTGGCTAGAATGCAATCAATGGTACCATTTTACATTTAAACCGGTATTGTCAGAGTAACGAGTCGGTCATGTTAATACTACTTTATTTAGAAACATACACCTTTTTGGAGCTATCACAGAGATTTTATCAATTTGTAGAAGGTCCTGCAGGGCCAAAACAAGCAAAGGACTATGTTGAGCGTCATCATGGGTGTTGTACCCTTAAGTCAGGCGTAGCCCTTGCAACCATTTTATTTCCATATGCAACCAGGATTTGGACAATTGGGAGGACTACTGAAATGTACATAGACCACTCATAACCTAAAGGCCTAGATATACTTTGTCATTTTTGTAGTCATTTTCATTCAGAATTTTTCTCATGGTCAAATGATGGTGTTACATTTTCACCACTATGTTAAATTTTCATTCGGAATGAAAATTTTCATTTTGATTTTTTCTCATGGTGTTAAATTTTTGTCATGGAGTAAAATGTTTCACCATTTATGTAAATGTTTCTTGATGGTGTGTAACGGGGCATAGATCGATCTCATTAGGTCGAGAACAATACCATAATTACTTTGGTCTTTTCATTATAATTTGAAATATGTCCTTGACAGTTACTGTGGATTTTATTCTGCTGAAAAGATTTTCTGACTCCTTTGATTTTTCTCCAAAGAGAAACATTTTCATTTGGAAATTTTATCACCGTCTTGATTTTTTATCATTCTATTTGTAGTTTTAGCTGATTATTCCAATCGATAATATCGCCTAGGAACTCGAGGTCAATATGCATTCAGCTCTATGGATTTTCAAGATGGTAAAAATGACAAAGTATATCTAGGCCTTTATGCATAACTGTAGTATATGTGACCCGCCATATCAAAAGGTACCTTAAAAGGTCCCAAAATCAAAATTGATTTTTTGGTGTCATCTAAAAGTTGAGATGTTAAGCTTAAAATGACACCTTGCTTTCGGTTATTGGATGTTTGTTGCAAAGTTACATCCAAATTGGTAAAAGGCATCGGGCTGATTCTGAAAACTATAGTTCTGAGAAAACCATGTTTAAAGTTTTTGTACTTAGTAAACTTTGAATGGAGAGAGGAGTATTATGTTATGGATAATGGAACCTAGGGCCGATTTCACTAACATTTAGCGATGGTTGCTAATCCCATTTTGATCGCTAACTCCAAAAATGATCGCTAAATTGTTAAAATACCCACTATTTAGCGATCATTTTTGGAGTTAGCGATCAAAACGGAGTTAGCGACCATCGCTTAATGTTAATCAAATCGGCCCCCGGTTTAATATGATAGAATTCTCTTCAAATGTAACATTTCTGATGAAGTTAGAAATTCTACCTTGGACGTGATTTTTGACTATGCTCAGCTTCAATCGGCCCGTATCACATATCTTAAAGGGGCAATTCATGATCCATTTTTCACCCTCAAGGTCACCTCTATCAAAATTGAATTTTTTAGCTTATAAGAATCCTCAACTGGTATTTGTAACGATCCCAAAACCATTCTTTCATATATGCTTGCATTTTTAAGAAAAGTGAGAAAATGTGTCATTTTGTAATTATTTTCGAGGCCCCGACAGTAATTACAACACAGTAGCCCAGAGGAGGTTTTCAAGATATCCCACAATGCATTATTCTGATACACTTAGATATAATAGGCAATAATGGTTTTCTAGACAAGGGGCAGTTAGGAATTTGAGAATTCCATTGAATAGTACTCATTCATACCTTTCCAACGATGTGTTTCTTTTCAAAACAGCCCAGTGTTTACCCACATTGCTGACATTTCAAAAACGTCAGAAACCTGTACAAAAGTATAGGAGTTGACTTGGATTTGCATGTACATTGTACAATGTTGCATTGCATCATGGGATATTGTGAAAACCTCCTCTGACAGTAGCCTATGGGGATTTTCAAAATACTGAAAAGCTTGTAACTTGGAAACGAACAGTTGGAATCAAGTGAAATTTTCATTATATGTTTATGTTGTACTCTTCCTTTTATTTAGCTAGAAAAGAGAAGAGGTTTTTGTCACATTAGAGTCATGGAATTGCACCTTTAAAGTGCTTTTTGATATGGTGGGTCACATATTACTTGCATGTATTCTAACTTTTAATTGGATGTTGTCATCCCATAGGACAGTCTCAGTACACCTCAATATTATAAGAAATATAAATATACCTTCAATAGGACATTGTGCCAAGAGATGATGACAATATTATGTTGTCATCTTATGTAATGGTCTGCCCAGAGCTACTGAATGTAACATTGCAGGTGACTAACACTTCACATTCAGATATTTTGTAACACCCCTTCAATCTTGAGACAAAGAATATGATGTCACTTTTGATGTATAGGCCATTTATCTACGTGATCCCTAGCCGGGTTGGGGTCCTCAAATTATGAATTGATGGGTGCCGCTCAAGATCTGAAAGCCGATATTTTTAGGCTAAAAATGGCTGATTTTATGATTTTTTCCTTTAATTTTGAAAAGACCTCTTAAAGAAAAAAAAAGGAGGAAACAGTTCCCTATCTTTAAAAAGAATTACACCTCAAAACCTTATATGAATAGTACGTACCAAAAGAGTTAATCAGAGAAAATGCTGCCTCCATCTTCTAGAACAGTTCTTCACTGAGTCAATGATTCATTTATTATTTGTGCTCTACACAGTTTCCTGTTACATGTCTCACATAAAGGATATGCCTGTTACAGAATAAACATCATCAAGCAATTTTCAGGTAAATTACACAGTGATTTTGTGATGTCTTGATAACGCTTAATATGAAACTACCTGTGACTGAATTATATCAATAAACAAGGCTTTGCCTCATCATTATTACAGGACCTGGGGATGAAAGATATGAATTTGGCCAAACAGAAAATAAAATGTGTATTGTGTCCTTCTCTTTCTTTCAAGATTTCATTTGGGTTTTGTTTTTATTTTACAACTTCTATAAAGTGTTAAAAATGAAGCGCATCCTGTTACCCATGACTTTTGATTTGTTTTAGCTTATTGGTTTATTTTGGGTAGATATAAATACCCTCCAAATGATTTGGCTGAAATATGATAATTTTTTGGTTATGGCCATTTGTTGAATTAAATTTGAAATCCCGAATTTAATTACACATGTATTAGTATAGGAAAGCATGCATATGCTTTGTATCCATTTTTCGGTGGCAAAACAATTTTTTTGACAAAATGCCCTTGAAAACACTTTTAGATAGTCACATTCCTTCATTTTATGCTGTTTTTACTATAAAAGATTTTTGAGCAAAATCTTATAGTATTGCTTCAATTGACATGGAGGGGGATGATCTAGGATGGCAGTTTGCATTAAAGACCCTCCCAAAGTTTTTTTCCCTTGAAAGAGACTAGTAACTTAGTAGTGGTTAAAAGTAAAGTGCTGCAAGCATGGGTAGCAAAATCAGACAAATTTGGTACTAGAAAAATATCCATGTTGCATATCCCTATGCAAACCAAACTTGAGTCACCCCATGGCCCTTGTATTATTATATATTTGGTGCATGTACATAATAACATTATGTTAAAATATCATGATATTTGAGAAACCAATTATTTTATTTAATGGGCCTTAATTGTGTCAGGTAGTGAAGATGAATATACACATATTTTATTACTGCAAAATCAAGTGAAATGAATTTGTTTCTCACATGTTGCTGATGCTTAATACATATCTACCAAGTGGTGTGGAAGGGGAGGAGGGTCATTGTATCAAAGAGAACCAAGAGGGCCATCATACACTTTTGCTCTTGGGATCTTTCAATTACAACATGTTTGAAAAGGAAGGCTAATGTTCTGGAGATAGACCATCTTTTGTTGATTAAATACCATAGATTTAAAGGGGAAATACCATTTCTTTGTATACCGGCCCGTGTAATGGCGTCGTAAGCCATGGAGCTCAAATTGGGGGTATTTGGGTCCACTTAAGACAAACCGAATCTTGACGACCGTAAGCAGACGCTATATATTTGTTATTGTGCATCTTCCAAGACCTCAGCAGAGATGCGTAATTTAAGTGCATCTTATCCAGCATGCACAAGATTTACGCAGACAGTGTGCCTAAACAAACCAGACGCAAAAGATCATGGACGCGCTAAAGTTGCGACAAGTCCTGACGCAGCTTCGGTGAAAACCTGAATACCCCCAATTTTGCCTCCATGCCGGAATAAAAATGGCGGCATGCCTTGTATCTCCCGTTTAAATCTATGTTAAATACAAAAGTTATGAGGAAAATTAGCAAAATGTTGGAAAATGTAAAATTCTGATGTTGGGGAGAGCAAGGAAAAACAGTGTGTTTTAATCTTAAAAAATCAAAAAAATTTGGATTTAACTGAGAAACAGCCTTTCAAAGAGTTGAAAAGGGCTGAAATTAAATAGTTGGTTAAATTGTAAAATAATGCATCTTTAGGTGATAGATGGCTGAAAATGGAATCTTGAATATTGAATGAGTACCCTCCCCCTTTGGTATCTAGGAGACTACTTTCATACAATATTCGTGTTCTGTGCTCTGAGAAATAATGAAGTGCATTGTCTTTGCAATTCTGCAGACATCTATCTTCGTAGCTTGTGGCATCAATCTATTGTAACATGCTATACAAATTAACACCAAATTTCAACTGCCTCTATTCATCTCAAAATTGAAATAATTCTCTCTATTTCAAAGTTGCAGGTTTCTGGTTATTGACCGGTTGATATCTTTATTTTGACAACTAAAAGGTTTGTAATCCCTTATCATGTCTTTCAGAAGCTAGTTTTTTTAAACATTATGTGTGCTGTGTAATTGCACAAATAGCAAAGCAGAAGTATAGCAACTCCCATTGGCGTAACAACCGGGGGGGCAGGGGGGGCAAGTTGCCCCCCCTGAAGGCTCTCAGGGGGAAAATTCGCGGACCCAGGGGGAAAAATAACGAAAGAAGGGAAAAGGAGAGAAAAGAGGAAGAAAAAGGGAAAAGAAAGAAGGAAAAAAAAAGGAAAAAGAAAAAAGTGGAAGAAAGGGAAAAAAGAGGGGGAAAAGAAGAAAGAGAAAAGGGGAAGAAAAAAGGATAAAAAAGGGAAGGGAAAGGGAAGAGGTTTCCCTTTTTTGATAATTAAGATGAAAAATGTCAAAAAAAATTCGCGCTTCGCGCAAATTTCATGCTATTTTGTCAATTTCTAAAATAAAATTTACCATTCGCCATATTTTTGCAACAATTTTTTTCGAGTCCGCGCGAATTCCAACATTTTATAACAATTTTAGTTAAAAATGGGGGGGGGGGGGGGGAATTTCATGCTATTTTGTCAATTTTTAAAATAAAATTTACCATTCGCCATACTTTTGCAACAATTTTTTTCGCGTCCGCGCGAATGCCAACATT